>JARBWK010000002.1:185513398-185541618 GCA_030556195.1 Anolis apletophallus
TGATATGTACTGTGAGAAAGAAATAACATAATAAATGACTATTGTTCTCATTCATAGGTGGGACTTTAGATGTGATGCTAATGGAAATGCAATGTTTATTGGATTAATGAAATGCCATGTAAACATCAGTAAACACCAGCCAATTATGATTGTACAAAATCCATGAAGAAGGGCGGGCTTAACCGAAATGCCTCCATTGGGGTATAAATGTTTTGTACTGAGAATGACGGGGCCTTTTGCCCCTGATTGCAGCCGTGTTCTGCTGGCAGAAGCCCACCAGCTGGTGTCAGAAATAAACCATTTTGATTTCATCTACTTCACAGTTGTCGTGAGTTTTCCCTCATCCTTGTACCCGCACGTTCAGATAGCTTGATAAAAGTAAATTTGCTACTCGGAGTTCCATAACTCCTTGATTTGGCTGCTTCAGTAGCTTTACACTATTTTAAGTCTTTATAAACTTAAAATAAAGTGAAGGAAAGGCCCTTCAAGGCTGGAGAGAGGCAGAGGATTGAGCGGGAAAGCAGAAACCCGCAAAACAGCAAAAATACCGCAATATTGATTACAATCTTTTGATTCACCGTGGTGGGAGTGAGGGGGACAGCTTTGAACTGGCTGTCCTCCCTCCACAATCGGAAACAGCGAGTGAGGTGGGGTGAGTTGACCTCTGGGGGATCCCCCCTGGTTTGTGGGGTCCCTCAGGGGGCCATACTCTTCCCGCTGTTATTTAACATCTATATGCAGCTAATCCTAAATGTGTCAGCCAAGTCCCATCTACACTGCCTTATAATGCATCTACTTGCTCAGCTGGTACGTAGCTTTGGGCTGGAGTGTCATCAGTACGCGGATGACACTCAGCTCATTCTGAGGATGGAGGGCCGGCCGGACTCCGTACCCAATAATTTCCATTTGTATCTTGAAGCCGTTACTGGATGGCTGCGAGCCAGGAGGTTGAAGGTGAATCCAGCGAAGATGGAAATCCTTTGGTTAGGCCGTCCAGGTGATAGGGATGTCCAGCTGCCGACCCTGGATGGCGTGGCACCATGCCCGTCATGCCCGTCATCATCAGTAAAAAGTCTGGGAGTCCTTTTGGACCCTCTGCTATCTATGGAGGCCCAAATCTCCGCTGTCAGCAGAACAGCATTTTTCCATCTGCGACAAGCTAGGCGGCTGGCCCCCTATTTGTCTCGGAGCGACCTGGCCACGGTGATCCAGGCTACGGTCATCTTAAGACTTGACTACTGTAACGCTCTCTACATTGGCCTGCCTTTGACAGTGATCAGGAAATTCAAGCAAGTGCAGAATGCTGCAGCCCGGCTACTTGCGGGGGAGCCCGTGAGTTGTCTTATCACACCGGTCCTGCAGAGTCTGCAATGGCTACCAATTGAGTACCGGATCACTTTCAAAGTATTAGTCTTAACTTTTAAGGCCTTACATGGTCTGGGGCCAGTGTACTTGAGGGATCGCCTGTCCCCATATAGTCCCTTGAGATCACTGCGATCAGAAGATCAGAATCTCTTAGATGTTCCTGGCGTGAAGGCTTACCACCTGACGACAACCTGACGAAGGCCTTCTCTATCATCGCCCCAGTTTTGTGGAATGATCTGCCCCCTGAGACTCGGGCTTTGCGAAATTTGGTAACTTTTCGCAAAGCTTGTAAGACCTACTTGTTCAGACAAGCATTCAAGTCTTATTTTTTTATTTTTTTATTGTTATGCTGAAATTCTGTAAACCGCCCCGAGCCTCTGGGAGTGGCGGTGTACAAATCGAATTTATATTTTCTGAAAACCATCAAACAGTGAGTCCGCTAAAAGCGAATGGTGAAGTAGCAAGGGAATACTGTGCAGCTGTATATAAAAGGATTTGAGCACCCACTGATTTTATGTCTACTGGGGGTTCTGGAACCAAAGCTGAGCAGATACCAAAGACTCCCTGCATTAGAAGAAGCATCTTCTCCAAGATATATTTAAATTAAGAAATCTTTAAATTAAGTGCGGGCAATGATCGATCTGAGGGCCGTGTATTCCTGGGGCCCTCCAGGGGCCACACAATTTGCAGGGGAAAAAACGCTCAAAAACAAATGTAACCTGGAATTTAGTTCTGATTATGCAAAACCGGTTACTTTATGTTAATCAAGGGGGAGGAGAGCTATGATTTAAAAGACGTATGAGGCTTCCAAGAAAGGCAATATACACACAAACAGAAATTTGCGAGGAAAGGTGCAATGTAAGTGTGAACTGGAGGAAATGACTGAGGGCTGAAAAAACAGTCTTGGAGGACACATTGGTCTACAGCGTACAACTCTTTGAAATGTACAAAGCAACAAAAAATTCAGCTATTGCTCCACAAAGGATGTATTGCAACACAACAGAAGTCTCCTATTTACCCGGTAGTACCTGTCAAACCGTCTCTTTATTTCACTTTCTCTCTCTTTTGAATACTTGAAACTGAATCATGCTTGAAGCTTGTTGTTTGGTTGCTTCAAATGTTATAATCTGTATTCTTCATTTTACTTCTGCTCTCAAATTCAAAGACTGTACCAGGGAAGATTTGTTTGTTTTTTGTATGGCTTTTTTTTTTTGCGTGTCTTCCATCATTTCCAACTATTGGCTGCCCCAAATTGAACATATTATGGGGTTTTCTGGGCCTGAGGATGTGTGATGCTCCCAAGGTCACCAAATGACTTTCCATGGCTGAGCAAGTCTCCATAGTTGTGATGCAATGCTCAAACTACTGCACTACATCTAAAAATCCCTACTGCACTGATGCCTTTATTAGGCCAACTGAAAAGCACAAATTTGTTGTTCTAACTTTTTTAATTTCACAAGACTTATTCATCAGGCAAAGACAGTCAAAATCTATATATGGAATGTAGAGGAACATGATTAGACAATCATATTATCATGAACGTGCCATGTACAATTGATCGACGTAGCTCACTGGTGTCACCTCTGGATACCAGGTAACACTACTGGTGTCAATAAAGACAATACCTTTTCCAGTTAAATCTTATTAATACTTTGGTCAATGTGGTTTAAAAGAGATGTCGTCGGGACTATATGCCTTCCCATTCTTTTCAAACCATATTTACCTATTAGACCTTGTCCAAGACACCACTGAGAGGACCCATCTCTACCTATAAGCCATCTTCCTAATTCAGCAAGGAATGAGTTTTTGAAAAAGAGTTTAATGTACATATCCAATGTATTTGGAGACTAGGACACAGAGCAATGGCTTCAAACTACAGGAAAGGAGATTCCACCTGAACATTAGGAAGAACTTCCTAACTGTGAGAGCTGTTCAGCAGTGGAAGTCTCTACCCCAAAGCGCCCCAGGGGAAGCTACCCCAGCTGCTTGATGTTGTGTCGGACTGGGCCGTGAGGTTTCCCAGACTTATTGTCTTGGGGGACTTCAAGGTTCATGCTGACATGGCATCGCCTTCACCAGCAGCAAAGGACCTGGTATTAACCGTGGCAACACTGGGACTCTCATTGATTGAGACTGGTCCCACCCATCAGGCCGGTCGCATGCTGGATTTGATCTTCAGCGCCGGAATGCAGATGGTCTTATCCTCAGTTGTAGAGGTACCATGGTCTGACCACTCCGCTCTGAAGGTCCGGGTAGAGATCCCACTCCCTCCTCGCTTAGGTGCCAAGCCGATTTTGGTTCGCCCAAGGAGACTTATGGAACCCACCAGGTTCCTAAATGCTCTAGGGGATTTGGTAGCTGCCAGCAACTCTCTCGAAAGGCAGATTGACAACTGGAACGCTAGTTTGTCTGCAGCCTTAGAGAAGATCGCCCCCAGGTGCCCTCTCCGTTCCCGCCAAAATCGCTCTCCTTGGTTTACTGAGGAGCTGTGGTTGATGAAACAAGAATGGAAATGGTTAGAGAGCGCGTGTCGTCGCACCCGTGATGAAGTAACGAAATCTGCTTATAAGGCATTTAGGAAGGTCTATGAGTCAGCTATTAAGGAGGACAAAAAAGTATATAACACCTCTTTAATAGCTTCTGCTAGATCCCGCCCAGCGCAATTTTAAAAAATAGTTCGTTCGAAGACCAATCCGGCCCCCTTGGTCCAAAATTCAGTTGATTCTGCTATCACAGCTGAGGCATTTCAAAAGTTCTTTGCGGATAAGATTGCTTTGATCTGTCAAGAGTTGCCGCTCACGATTGATACGGTAAGTGAGCTTGAGGCACCATGGCTGTCCACCGGGCCTGTCCTCAGCCGGTTCGTTCTGCTGGACACAGAAGCTGTCGACAAGATCCTTGCCGCTGCTAAACTGACTACTTGCTCCCTCGATCCGTGCCCCTCCTGCCTGGTCAAGAACTGCCTGGACGGGTTACGAGACCCTCTGATGAATATAATCAACTGTTCCCTTGAACAAGGAGTTTTCTCAGATGGGCTTAAAGAGGCAGTAGTCTGCCCCATTCTGAAGAAGTTCCTGCCAATTACCACCCAGTCTCAAATCTTTCATTTCTGGGCAAGATAATTGAGCGGGAGGTAGCGGGGCATCTCCAGCAATTCTTGGACGACACAGCCGGCTTAGACTCCTTCCAGTCCGGTTTCCGTTCTGGGCATGGGACCGAGGCTGTTCTGGTTGTCATCACAGACCAGCTCTGTTGCCAGCTCGACCGAGGTGGATTGGCGCTGCTAGTGCTTCTTGATCTCATTGCAACGTTTGATACTGTCCATTACAATCTGTTGATACACCGCCTCGCCGCGTCCGGAGTCCGTGGGCTGGCCCTTAATTGATTGCGCCCATTTCTCCCGAACCGTGGACAGCGAGTGGAATGGATGGGGCAAGTCTCCGAGAGGTGCCCCCTCTATTGTGGAGTTCTTCAAGGGGCTATCCTTTCCCCTCTTTTATTTAACATCTATGTTCGACCGCTCGCTCAGCTGGTACGGAGTTTGGGACTGGAGTGTTATCAGTACGCTGATGACACCCAGCTCCTTCTGCGTTTGGAGACCGGGACAGTTTCGGTACCCGATAATTTCACTCTATGCCTTGAAGCTGTGACTGGATGGCTGTGTGCTAGCAGGCTAAGGGTGAATCCGGCAAAGAAGGAGATCCTGTGGCCTGGCCGCCCTGTGGGAGTGGAGCGACCGTTGGCTAACCCTTGATTGTGAGCGTCTTGTTCCATCTGCCACCATGAAAAGCCTAGGTGTCATTTTGGACTCCTTGCTGACAATGGAGGCCCAGATTTCCGCCGTCAGCAAACAGGCATTTTTCCATCTTCGCCAGGCTAGGCGGCTGGCACGCTATCTTTCCAGGGAGGCCTTAGCCACAGTGATCCATGCCACGGTCACCTCAAGACTGAACTACTGTAACGTTCTATACGTTGGTTTTCCTTTGTCAGTGACCCAGAAACTTTGTATAGTTCAAAATGCAGCTGCTAGGTTCCTTACAGGAACCCTGTGGGATGCACTGAGGGATGCACTGGATACCGGATCGAATTCCAGATCTCCTACAAGGTGCTGGTATTGACCTTTAAGGCCTTGAATGGCCAGGGGCCAACGTACCTTAGGGACCGCCTCTCCCCTTATCAACCCCAGTGGTCACCTTGATCTTCCCAGAGAATCTCCTCCATATACCGGGCCCTAGAGAAATCCGCTTGGAAGTCACTAGGCAGAGAGCTTTCTCAGCCTCCGCCCCAAAACTGTGGAACTCTCTGCCACCCGACATCTGAGTCATGTGTGAACTGAGATGCTTTACTGTTGCACTTTGGCAGAGCATTTGATTAGTTGTTTTAATTGTAATTCTTTTAAAGTGTTTTATTGGTTTTATGTTGTAAGTCGCACAGAGCACCGCTGGTGGAGGGCGACTAAGCAAGTAACAAAAATTGATTGACTGAAAGTGCGGTGGAAGCTCCTTCTATGGAGGCTTTAAACGGAGGCTCGATGGCCATCTGTTCGGGTTGCTTTGAACGCAATTGTCCTGCTTCTTGGCAGTGCGTTGGATTGGATGGCCCACGAGGTCTCATCCAACTCTATGATTCTATGATTGCATGCTCTTCCTGCATGGCAGGGGGTTAGACCAGACAACTAGACAACTCTACTTTTTCAATGATTCTATGACTGACTGTAACCACACAAATGCCTACAGTATAAATTCATGTTCAGAATTGAAGAAGAAGAAGAAGAAGAAGAAGAAAGAAACAGAAGAAATCAAAAATTGTATGGTAATCTGGGCAAAAAATATTGGCAGACAAATTAAGTTAAATGAATGGCAGAAACTATGGAATACAAAATTGAAATATATATGTGCCACAGACCTTAAAGAAAATTGGTTGAAAATGTTCCATCGCTGGTACATTACTCCAAAGAAAATTGGCATTATGTATAACAAAGGCCAATCTAAATGTTGGAAGTGTAAAGCACATATAGGAAGCTATTTCCACATGTGGTGGACATGCCCAGAAACTACTAAATACTGGAGAAATATCCATAAAGAAACCCAGTCTATACTACAAATAAAATTCCCGTTAAAGCCAGAATATTATTTTTCTTCCCCTTCTATTTTATATCCCTACCCCTTACCCCTCCCCAATCCTACCCACACAATGTACCCTATTACCTATCCCTTCCCCAGTTACCCCAGCATTTCCCTTATAGAATTTCTTTACCTATTAGATTTTCCTTTTCCTTATTTCTTTTTATTTGTATCACAATAAAATCAATAAAATAATAATAAAATAGAATTGACGTGCAGCTTCAGAAAACACAGGCTTCATATGAAGATTTTGAGGTCAGTACTCACAAATCTATTAAAAGGGGGTTCGTGAGCATATGTTGAATAATTTTATTCTTAAATGTTGTCACAAATGCTTGTAACTGTCAATCATAATCATCAACAGAATAGCAGCCAGCTTTTTAAAATGAGGGTAAATTCATATTGTAATTTTGGCCTTTCTCTGCAAGAAAGGATTCTTTAAAAGACAAACTTGCCCTTTAAGTGTTTGAAGAGAGGACCATCTTTGATGCTTTTCTCATAATCATCTTAATTGGGATATGCCATATTTAATACAGTCAGGGTAGAGGAAGCTCTTCAGAAATAGACAAGTTCAAGGTCTGCTGATATTCTGGAAGAGCCATATTAATTAATCCAGACCTTAATTTCAAATGAGCACAATCTGGCTTCAGCTATTGTTTTTCTCTTACCGCAAGAATAAAAACCAAATCACATTGAAAGATTAATGCTGTATAAGTTTTGGAGAAAATATCCTTTTTGTTTCTCAGCTATTTCCACATTTTACTCTGAAAATATCATATAGGAAGAGAGTGTGCTCGTGCCTTCAGATCACTTGTCAACTTATGGTGACCCCATACATTTCAAAGGGTTTTCTTAGGCAAGGAAGACTCAAAATCGTTTTGCCAGTTCCTTCCTCTGAAACATAGCCTACAGCATCTGATAAGTGTTGGTGGTCTCCCATTCAAGTACTAAGCAGAATTGAGCTACCTAGCTTCTAAGGCAGTCTTTCCCAACCAGTGTGCCGTGAGCGATCATCAGGTGTGCCGTGGGAAATTGGAACCTCCGGGGGGGAGTCTAGTGTGTTGAAGTATAAAAACCCTAAGAAACCTACCTCAATAAAGGCACAAAATTACAAACACCCCCCCCCCCCCTCCACACCCGTTGTCTACTTGGTCTCTCCCTCTCCATGCATTGGGAAGGCCCGCCTCCCTTTCCCCAAGTAGAGACATCCTCTTGCCTCCTGGGGGTTCTGTGTGGGAAGTTTGGCCCAGTTCTATCATTGGTGGGGTTCAGAATGCTCTTTGATTGTATAGGAGAACTATAAATCCCAGCAACAATTCCCAAATGTTGGTCTATTTCCCCTGAACTCCATCTGCATTCATATTTGGGCATATTGAGTATTCATGCCAAGTTTGGTCCTGATCCAAC
The DNA here is from genome assembly GCA_030556195.1 of Anolis apletophallus. Taxonomy (NCBI): domain Eukaryota; kingdom Metazoa; phylum Chordata; class Lepidosauria; order Squamata; family Anolidae; genus Anolis; species Anolis apletophallus. The sequence goes on from JARBWK010000002.1 coordinate 185,521,294, forward strand.
ATTGTTTGAGTCCACAGTGCTCTCTGGATATAGGTGAACTACAACTCCAAAACTCAAGGTCAATGCCCACCAAACTCTTATAGCATTTTCTTGGTTATGGGAGTTCTGTGTGGGAAGTTTGTGTCTTTCTGTCATTCCTGCCAGGATATCTATGTTGAGTTCATCGAAACAGGTCCAGGTTTCACACTGAGTGTATAAATACATTTAAAAACATATTAACTATATGTATTACTGTGTTAGAGTATCATTTTGTGTCAGTTTGGTTGGTGGTGTGTCCCAGGATTTTGCAAATGTAAAAAATGTGCCACGGCTCAAAAAAGGTTGGGAAACACTGTTCTAAGGATCTGATGCCTTTATGGCATTTAGACTCAGAGTAATTGTGTACTTTGCCACAAAAGACTGATCAAGACCATGAGCTGTTGGGATACAGCAAGTACCTGAAAGTGAAGCACTTCTGCTTTTTCTTATCCTGAGTTATAGTTAGTCTTCCTGAGAGACTTCTGTGAAATGAATGGTCTTGTGTGAGTTTTCATTCTCTTGGTTTAAAGAACATACATGATATTGGATGAGACAGGTACATGGTTAAGAAATATCTTCACCTTTGATGGGTTTAGACAAAGGCAAAATCTTGTACTTCTGTGGGGCTTTTATCAAAAGGGTTAACAAGGAACTAATGCTTTTCTTTTTTCCATACTTATCTCCCCGTGTCAGTTTTATTCTGTCTTATAATTACGTTGGTTTTAATGTAGTGCAATGTAGTTTGCAGATAACTTGCTGGAAGACAGAACAGAAATATTTTAAATGAACCAATGCTTCAGCATCAGCATTAGTTCTTTTAAAAGAAGTGTTATGAATATGCTGGTGGAAAAGTGAATCCAGTAGTTCACTCATTCCAATGATATGGATGATGCATCTAAAACTAACTTCCCAAATACCCCAAGCTGGGCAGTACTAATTGCATGCAGACTTCCTTGTGCTCTCTTTAGATAACAGTCACTAGTTATTTAGGATCTAGCCTGTATCTGCATTCTGTTAGTACCATGATATGGTTTAGGTCCAAACTATCTAGTAGGAATGTGCAAAAAAATCAAAAAGTGTCGGAAGTCGGAGCAGTTTTGAATTATTCGTACTTATAGCACTATAACAAACATGCATGCGTGATCCAAACCAAAAATTTAAAAAATCATAACTTACCCCATACTTTTTCATTTTAGTTTTGTAAATCTTGGAAGGCTCCCAAAGTCAGTTTCATATTCAGTGCAAGGAAGCAAAGCTCAACAAGCAAAACGAAAAAGGCTGACTTAGTGCCTGCTTGCCTTTCCTGTGTAAATTAATGGACTCTCGTCATTAGGAGAAGAAACAGAGGGAGCTGTGTTTTCTGGGAACAGTACAGAACTCTGGAAATGTAGTTTGGTAAGGAAGGAACCTTATGCCAGAGAATTCAAAAGGCCCTGCTCTAAACTACATTTCCCAGAATGCATCAGCATCAGAAAGCACCAATCAGGGTAGTGGAGAGAGGTCCCGCCATAACAGCAGCCAGCGAGAAGTCCAATGAATGGTTGAATCTGCAAAGAGGAGGACTGACTGATACTTCTAGTACAGGAGTGCTCATTAGGTAGATTGTGATCTACTGGTAGATCTCGTAGGGCGTCCTGGTAAGATCGCAGGCAGGGCGGGAGGAAGGCTCAGTCCTGCCCCCCAGGCTCCCGACGCCGCCCAAGTGCTGCCGGCTCTGGTCCTTTCCACACAGTTGAATAAAATCCCATGTTATCTGCTTTGAATCAGATTATATGGCAGTGTGGACTCAGAAAACCCAGTTCAAAGCAAATATTGTGTTGTATGTTTCACATTTTTGTAGTGGGTAGGTAGATCATTTTGACTTGGCTGTTTAATAAATAGCTCGCATGCTGAAAAAGTGTGGGCCCCCCTGTTCTAGTAAGTAAATCTAGTAAATGGATGCCCCCATACTATAGAAGCATATTAATTAGTTTAGAGGCCAGATGGTTTAACCCATTGTGCCGCCAGATGCTCCTAATAGTATAATATAATATAATAATAAATTACATAATGGTAGACTTTCTTATCAGTTCTATCAGGTGAGAAGGGAGCGACTGTGGTGTTCTGTTTCAGATGTAATTTTATGAAGAACTGACTAAATGACAATATTCCTACAGGTTACTTTTACTGCAATGGTCACAGCATGAGCCTGCCTATTCTGACTCCTTAAAGGCCATTCAGAGAGCGGTAGACCTCAACCTGTAGGTCACAACCTCAAAATGGATTGCCATTTAACCAAGGGTGTTTTGCAAGAGATAAAACTAGGAAACTAGAATAATCTAGAAAAATTGAGAATTAACAAAAACTAGGATGGTTTTGCATTTCAGATTTGGACTGGAAAATGGATATTGGGTTGTATGTCGAATTCGAGTTACAGAGAAAGCACCACTGAAATTGCTGTAACTCATCCTGATTATTTGGGATGCAGCAAGCCGAAATTAACACAAATGAGATGATCCTCCCACTCACCTTCAGATTTCAAAAGCTTACACAGCAATTTATGAATTCACTTGCTAGTCATGAATGAGGCAAGATTTCTGAGGGGTTTTTTTTAAAATGAGACTGCGTGATAGGAAGAAGTATTTGTCATAGTGGAACTTTATTGGCTTTCCTTTTTCCTTGTTAAGCCAGTTTTGGTTTTTTTCGAAACATGGATAAGGAAAGCCAAAAAGAGTTCTACTGTGGCAAATACCTCTTCCCATCATACAACATCATATGATGAGAGAGATAAGGTGCATAAGACTTTCCACTAAGCGGTGGGGTTATAAACACAAAGTACAGTGCTGCTCAACCACAGCACAGGCCTTTATCAGAATAACAATGTTATGTCTGTGTAGAGAATGACCACAATATATCAGTAGATTCAGGACTTAATAGCAAGTTCATTTGCAAAACAAATTAGGCTTCTGTAGGACACCTTCAGAATTCCAGGTAGACCTGTCCTCCTGCAAAACAAATGGTTATCAAGAGCTACGTGACTAAACATTGGTTACCTTAGTCTGCATCTACACCAGTGGTTCCCAACCTTTTTTTTTAAAAAAAAATACTTTTTTGACCAGAGACCTCTCTCCAGCATTAGTACCAAAAGGGTTATGAATCGGTTTTTTGTCAACTTTAGATTCGGTTTGGTTATTTGGGGTGCTGATTCAGAAAATTGCATTAGATAGATCACATCAGCTCTAGTTTCTGTTACAGCAGTGTTTCCCAACCAGTGTACCGCGGCACACTAGTGTACCGTGAGCGATCATCAGGTGTGCCGTGGGAAATTACAGTGTAGAGAGAGAGCCTAGCAGGAAACTTCAGGCAGCAGAAATGAGGCTTTCCTGGCTGAAGCAGCAATGCCAGCCAGCCTGGCTGCAGTCAGGGAGAGCCCTCGGCGTCCAGAACTTTCCTCCCTCCCTCCTCTCTCTCTCTCTCTCCTTCCCTTCCTTGAGGGCTACCTAGCCCGGCTGTGGCTCCTTCTGCTTCCTGGCTCCTGGGCACTCTTCTGCCCTCCTCTCCTCTGGCAGCAAGGAGGAGGAGAGGGAGGAGGAGTCAGCAGGAGGTCTTTCTGCCCTCTAGCCCCTCTAGCACCGGGGAAGGGGAGCAACTCCTCATCTCCTGGTCTCTCCTGGCTGGGCTCCGGGTTTGCTTCAGAGCAGAGCAGAGCAGAGGCCGGGATGCTCAACTCCACAGCCCAGCTTGGTTCCTTCCCGATCTGGCCCCAAGGCGACAGCAGGGAAGCCGAAGGGACATGTGGGAGGGAGGCACTCCTGGGGGGGGGGCTGAACCCCTTCGGGAAAGAGAGTTGGGGTGGCAACGGCTGTGAGCCTCCGCCGCAGTTTGTTCCAAGGCTCGGAGCCACCTCGTGTGCTCAATTCCTATTCATCCTGCTCAGCCGAGCCCACGTGTGCTTCGACCACTCAGCGCAGCCCTCCCCCGCGGGACGGTGATAGGCCTCCTGCGCGTGGGCCTCCCGGGGGGGGGGGCAAAAGAGGGTTTGGGGGAAGCAGCGGCGTCACAAGGGGGAAGGGTGACATTTAGTAAAATGACAGTTAAAAGTGTCATTTTGGTTGGTGGTGTGCCCCAAAAATTTGTAAGTGTAAAAAATGTGCCGCGGTTCAAAAAAGGTTGAAAATCACTGTTTTACAGAACATATGCCACCCAGTTGTCGCCATCTGCTCACCAACCAAAAACCATATTTAATAACCCTTGGCACTATAAGGTTTCGCTTTGCTCTCGTTGCAATGGTGTAGTAACAGTGAGGCCACGGACCATATTTTAGTTGTTGCAGACCACTGGTGGTCCATAGACCACAGGTTGGGAACCACTTATCTACACTGTATAATTAATGCAGGTCAACACCACATTAACTGCCATGCTCAATGCGATGAAATCCTGGGTGTTGTAGTTTGGTAAGGCACCAGCACTCTTGGGAAGAAAAGGCTAAAGGCCTTGTAAAACTGCAACTTTCATGATTCCACAGCATTGAGCCATGGATCCAAAGTGATGTTGACTACATTAATTCCACAGTGCAGATGCATCTGTAGCCACCCAATGAAGGATTTTATAGACATAACCGCCTATGTACATTTCTGTCTGGATTTACTATAACTAGTCACAGTATCTACACATAATTAAAACAAAAAACAAAAACACAACATATGTTCTCCAAAAAGTCAATACATTCTTTTCTATATTTTTTTATTTATGTTAATACAAGTCATGTTTCAAGAACAAAACAGTATACATAGTCTATGGCAGTGGTTCTCAACCTGTGGGGTACCCAGTTGTTTCGGCCTACAACTCCCAGAAATCCAAGTCAGTTTACCAGCTTTTAGGATTTCTGGGAGTTGAAGGCCAAAACATCTGGGAACCCACAGGTTGAGAACCACTGGTATATGGTGATAAATGAGCTACGGCAACTCAAGATGCAGCTATATAGAATCAATGCAGTTTGACACTACTATAACTCCCATGGCTCAAGGATAAGGAATCATGGGAGTTGTAGTTTCACAAGGGCTTAACCCTTATCTGCCAATGAGAGTTGGTGGCTCTCCAAACTGTATATCCAAGAATTCCATATCATTGAATCATACCAGTTAATGTGGTATCAAACTGCATTGACAGTATAGAATACCCTCAGGATATCTTCAATCTCCAGCAGATATCTTTCCAGAATAGAGAATATGAATCTGGTGGTCCTTCAGCTTGACCACATTGTGTACAGACTGAATGAAGGAGAACCACAAGTCACAGAAAAAGTCGTATCTCCAATGCCCTTCCAGGCACCTTCTCCATTAAAGTGGTATTCCATGTTCTTGTCTACCAGTCATGTATATATTTCAGTCAATTTGCGATACAAAATATTGCATATTCATTTGGCTCTTTCTTACCAAAAGAATGAATCGTGTTACATTATCCTGTGAGGAAACTCCTCAAATTAAAAAATAACCATTTGGTTGTAGAATAAAACCTGAAGGTACTGTACACTACACACAGGTTGAGTAAAAATCTACAGTTCCCATCAGGCACAAGTTGGCTCAAACTAACTCAACTACCAGAAAAATACAGGCGTAACAGGAAAAGTAAAGTCATACTTCTAGGCCAGTGGTTCCCATGTGGGTCCCCTGATGTTTTGGCCTACAACTCCCAGAAATCCCAGCCAGTTTACCAGCTGTTAGGCCAAAACATCTGGGGACTCAAAGGTTGAGAAGCACTATTTAGGCCCACTGGATGTCTACAACTGGGAATATTTGCTTAAAGCCCTATTAAGTTCCAGTTGGCAACACAACTGCGAACTATATGGGAATCTGTGCCTTCAAGTCACTTATGCCAAGTCCATTCATTTATAGGATTTACTTAGGCAAAGAATACTCAAGAGGTGATTTTGCTAGCTTTTCCCCTCTGAAATAAAGCCTACAGCACCTGATATTCATTGGTGGTCTCCCATTCAAGTACTAACTGGGTCTGACCTGACTTAACTTCCAAAATCAGATAGGAGCTAGTGGTTTTGGGTTATTTAAGCCATGTATACCTAACATTTCACATGAATGGGCCTTATGCGAATATCGTACCCATATGGGTCTGGAGTTGGAACAGGTGCATTCTCGCTGCCACTACCATACATATAAAAATGAGGACAATATCTTCATTTTTATACTCAATGAGAAACAGGCCCAACAAAATCTCTCATAAATCTGGGAACAAAATTGTTCTGCTCTTACTACAACACAGGACCTTTTGTAGAAGTGTTATATTCAAAGTTTCAGGAGGTAAATTACAAAATCAGCTAATCATGTTCTTTGTCACTTACACAAACTAGCACTGATTTTCTAAACAGCTGGAATCAAAGTACCCAACTTAAAAATAAAGTAAGACTCAAAATGGCTTAAGGGCATATTCTAATGGGCAATTTCAATGTGCAGGCTTTGAGCATTGCACCCTATTCCCACCTATGCTTAACGTGCTGTTTCTGTTCATCATACTTCATTTGTCTATACTGCAATGTAGAAACCATCTGTGTACATTTGGATACAAACATTGAGCTCGCACGCATCCAGATATTCCAAATTCTCATAATCACAAATGCTTTCTTTCTGTGAAAATTCTGGAATTCGCACGTGCCTTTATTCACTAGTGGTCACAGGCAAATTCATGGAAGCTGCAGCTTTATTCATGACTTCCAGCCATCATGACAGCTTCGTACAACCTCCAGGATCAGAGGCAGCAAGATCATGAACACTGGTTGCTGGGGAACAAGAGCAAGAAAGGGCTCCTGCCGCCTTGTTCTGCTTGTGGATCTCACACATGCATCTGGTTTGTCACTCTGTGGAAGAGGGTTCTGGACTAGATCCTTGGTGGAATAAGAGCAGGCTTAGGTGCACACATTAACACAAAGTTCTTGCTTTTAGCCCGGTGACACGCTCCATATCCATTGGAAACGAAATGACGATAATGCATGCGTTTCCGTGGACTCTAATGCCTCCTTCGGAACACTGAAAATTGCCCGCCTGATCCACCTTTAGAAATTTTGCGTCAAAATGTCATGAAATATAATTCTCTTACAGATTGGATTCCAGGGAAAACCATGGCTTTTAATATCATTCAGCACCCAATTGGGTCGGGGTTAATTCCCACGAGGATTATACACATTAGCCTCAGTCGTAAGCAGTACATTCAACCAAAATGCAATTCAGTAATGTGCCTTTAGTAGACACACCAAACTGATATAGCTTTGGTACAAACCGACGTGGAATAGCATATGCAAAAACCCTATGTACAAAGATAACCTTCGGCTGCCTAACCTCAAGCAAGATCACTGTTTCCATTATTAGCCGGTACTTTCAGGGGCTTCCCAGCATGATCATGGAACCGCACATTCAGACATGAAAGCAATGTTGCCTCATACATGGAACATCTTTGCCATAATCACTCTATGCTGTAATGCACATGGGTACATTTTAGCCACCGATATTTCAAACCAGAACACAACTTTGCAAAACTACCTTCTGATTTTATTTTTAAATAGAAAAGAGAAAACATGTTTCAAAGCCGTATACTATAGCTCCAAAATGAAACAGAAAGGTCTACTCAAAGGAAAAAATAAACTTAACAATCGAGCAAACAAAGATGTGGATATTTGTGCTCCATGTACAACCAGTACCTGTTTACTATATAGCCAGTGACAGAATCCATGTGCAAAACCATTTCATGCTACAGTACTCAACAGCATAAGCCAGAAAGACTTCTCCCCCCATTTATGGACCTACATTACGAGTAGAATATGACGGGTAAAATCCTAATTTCCAAGATATCAATAAAAATCCATTCAATGAGGTCGATAACCAGCAAAATTGAGCTGAATGGTGCCAAATAAATTCCACAGACACAGCACTGATAAGAATGAGCAAGATACAGTTTTCACTACAGATCAACAACTGTTCTCCCCTCCTCCACTACGCAAATGAACAGTATCCCTAACATAAGATGCATTGTACATTCTATCTATTTTGCTGCTACACAAGATGTGGTAATAGATTTAGGCGAGTTGAAAAGATAGAAGTTTATGCAATGGATTCAAATCACACACAGGCAATATCCCAGTACAGAGGCATGACCAGAATGGAAAGCAGAGATTTTTTTTTCAGTTTGATCATACCTTTAACATTATCTAAATATGCATCTTTGCAACCAATCCATTAGAAAGCTTCATTGAGAATGAACAAATTCACCGTCCACATAAAAAATATTTATTTATGGCTGTTATCTATTATAACAATTAATAGATTTATCTGCAGTAGAATGACTCAGTGTAAACTTTTAAAGCAATTCCCTTTAACAGCAATGCAACATAACAGCACGGAAGATGGATCGACATTCTGGACGTGATCGAACCATGCATGCACATCTAAAAGCACGATAGGTTACAGAACCAAACAAATTGGTAATATAAGGCCGTACTACCTTCTTGCGGCTCCCTTTTGCAACCTGCTCCTTCTTCTGGACCAGCTACAATCCTATCCCTATGGGGGGGGGGGGAATAAACAATACAACACAAAAACAGTTTCTCAGTTGTTGCATTTATCCTACATCCATCCCTCGACTTTACCCGCAACATTCCTTATCCTACACAGCTATCATAGAGCAAAATTGGGGGTGGGGGGGAGATGTAACCTGTTTGTGCATCCATGCACTCACAAGGAAGCCTTCAAGCAAAACAAGCTTATGGAACATGCCAAGTGGATACCATGAAAGAGAGAGAGAGAGTTTGCCACAAGTGAATGAATAAAGAAGCCCCCCCCCCATCTGCTTCCAAACCGCTTCCCCTTTAAAACCAAACTACCCTCCGCCCACACTGACTGCATATGGAGGGAGCTAGGAATTAGGGAGAGCATTTCTGCATTCAAACACACATTCAAATGCATGCAAAGACACCTTTCCAGCACAGCATGAAAAGGAAAAGCGTGCCTCCCTTGGCCAACCCCAGCCACAGACAGACACAAGACCTTGGACATGCCTGCCTTGGAAAGACTTACAGAGCAGCTCCATGCTCCAACACCTGGAGGGGGGTGGTTTGTGCCTGTGTGTGTTTAGTCTCGCAAGATCTTCTGTCTCTTTAAAGCAGCAAAGGTTTTTAAGCAGAGGAGAGAGGGGAGAAAAAGCAGCAACAGCCTTGAGACTGGGACTCAGGCAAAGCAGTCACCTCTCAGCAGCCACAAGGGAGGCAAGGAGAGCATGGGCTCCCAAGGAAGAGCAGAGCAGCCCCAACAAGGGACTGAAGCCATGGCAGAGCAGCAGGAGCCAAAAGCATGGAGGAGCAAAGGCAAGCAGGGGCAGAGAGGAGACAGGGGGAGAGGAAAAAAAGGGGGGGGGATCCCACACATTCTTGGACCATGAACAAGCACACACAGGCGAACTCCAGCAAAAGCACCATCCCCTTTCCTCTGTTGGCCTCTCCAAATGGACGCACAAGCTGGCATGAGGCGGAGGACCTCTCATTGGGTTTGTGTCTCTTTCCTCAGGAGGACAAGGAGACAATTCCCTGTGTTTTATTACAGCCCCTTCTCTCCAAGAATGACTTCAAGGCAGGGATGGATGGCACACCTCCTGCAGCAGTCAGGTCTCCCCCCCACACACACACGCGCGCGCGCGCGCGCACACACACATATACAGCCGGAGTCTCTCCATTCAACTTTGCTTCTCAGCCTAAAGATGAAAGCAGGATCCAAATAAGTATAGTAATACTAATAATGTGTTGTCGAAGGCTTTCATGGCCAGAATCACTGGGTTGCTGTGTTTTCCGAGCTGTATGGTCTCGTTCCAGAAGCATTCTCTCCTGACGTTTCACCCACATCTATGGCAGGAATCCTCAGAGGCTCTGAGGTCTGTTGGAAACAAGGCAAGTGGGGTTTATTATACGTCTGTGGAATGTCCAAGGTGGGAGAAAGGACTCTTGCCTGTTTGAGGCAAGTGTGAATGTTGCGGTTGGCCTGACGTTTTGCCTGCAACTATGGCAGGCAACCTCACAACCTCTGAGGATGTTTGGGTGGATGCTGTTGAGGTGGTCCAGGAACTTGTTTAGTTCTTCACCTCCATGGCTCCTCACAACCTGTGAGGATGCCTGCCACAGATGCAGGCGAAACATCAGGAGAGAATGCTTCTCACAGCCATACAGCCCGGAAAACTCACACCAACCCAGTAATAGTAAGGCAACTCACAGCTTGAGCTCCTCCATTCCACCCAGCTCCTTCTCTCCAGTGCTAGTCTTGAGCAAACAGTGCCAAGAGCAGCCAGCAACAAATGCAATGTAATCCCGCACCACAAACACCTCTTCCACCTCCAAATAGTATCAATATCAATAATAATAATATAACCCACCCAACACACAGCCTGAGCCCCTTCATGCAATCCAGCCATCCCATCCAGAACCAATCTCCAACCAGCAGTGTCAACAGCAGCCATCCCACAAATGCAATGCGTAATTACGCACCACACACACCTCTTCCTCCTCCAAATAATATATCAATAATAATAATATAACCCACTCAAGACACAGCCTGAGCCCCTTCATGCAATCCAGCCATCCCATCCACAACCAATCTCCAGCTAGAAATGCCAACAGCAGCTATCCAACAAGTGCAATGCGTAAATACGCACCACACACACCTCTTCCCCCTCCAAATAAGATCAATAATAATAATAACAATAGTAGTATAACCCAACCAAGACACTGCCTGGGCTCCTTCATGCAATCCAGCCATCCCATCCAGAAGCAATCTCCAGCCAGCAATGCCAACGGCAGCCATCCAAGTGCAATGCGTAATGACACACCACACACACCTCTTCCCCCTCCAAATAAGATCAATAATGATAACAATAGTGGTATAACCCAGCCAAGACACTGCCTGGGCTCCTTCATGCAATCCAACCATCCCATCCACAACCAATCTCCAGCTAGAAATGCCAACAGCAGCTATCCAACAAGTGCAATGCGTAAATACGCACCACACACACCTCTTCCCCCTCCAAATAAGATCAATAATAATAATAACAATAGTAGTATAACCCAGCCAAGACACTGCCTGGGCTCCTTCATGCAATCCAGCCATCCCACCCAGAAGCAATCTCCAGCCAGCAATGCCAACAGCAGCCATACAAGTGCAATGCGTAATGACACACCACACACACCTCTTTCCCCCCCTCCAAATAAGATCAATAACAATAACCCACAAGCACAGCCTGAGCCCCTTCCTGCAAGGCAGCCTTTTCCCTCCTGAGCCAATCTCCAGCTAGCAATGCCAACCAATACAGGCGTGTGGAATTACGCACAGCACACACAGAGACACACACACACACCCCTCCCCACCAAAAGACCATCATAAATAATGCAACCCAACCATGCAGCTGAAGCCCCTCCATTCAGCCCAACCACCCACCTCCCCCCCCCTCTCTCTCTCTCTCTCTCTCCAAAGCCAGCAGCAAAGGCAAGGCAGGCGGGATTACGCACCAGACACACACCTCCCTCCCTCCCCCAGCCAAGAAAATGCAGGAATGCGTAAATGTGCACCACACAGACACACGCACACACCTTCTCCCCCAGCTTTTTGGGAAGGGTTCCCTCTCCCCACCAGCCTCGAGAAGGGAGCAGGCAGCTTGTTGTCCCAATTCCCCCCGGTCTCCCTCCCCGACTTAACTCTTCCTCTGGGGGGAAAGAAAGGAGGGGAAGGAGGGGAGGCTCCCTCGCCGCCGCCGCCGCTGCTGCTTCCACCGGCCTCCAGCCCCGTCCTCCTCCTCCTCCTCCTCCGTCTCCTGCTCCTTCTGCACCGCCGCCTCCAAAGCGCCCAGCAGCCGCTCCAAGCCCCACGACGCTCCTGCCGCCTGGCCCCGGCTTGGAAAGTCCCTGGTGCGCTGCCCCTCCGACCCCGCCCCGCACTTCCTCTCCCGCCCTCCCGCAGCCCAGGCTGGAAATCCCCGCCGCCGGTGCCTCCTCTCTCTCTCTCCTCTCTCTCTCTCTCCTCTTTCTCTTTCTGCGGCTCAGCCCTTCGTCTGGCTCCAAGGAGGTGGAGCAGCAGGGCCGGGCCTGGGCCAAGAGACTGCCCGCCCCTCTCCCGCCCGCCCGCCCGCTTTTTCCTCCCCTTCCCTTCCTCGCCAGCAGCGGGACTAAGAAGCAAGGGGCTTGTGCTGTAGCTGCTGCTGCTGCTCTGACCTATGGCGACCCCAGGAAGGAGAGAGGCCTCGAGAAGCCCTGGTAGCCTTCACATCAGCAGCTCTTGAAAACCCAGGGACTTTCCAACTGGAACAGCATCAGAGGATCCGAGAGTTGGAAGGGACCGACCGCAAGGGCCATGCAGCCCAACACCATGAAGGAGGGTGGGGATGATGATGAGATTCATCCAAGGGCCATGCAGTACAACTTCTTTCAATTCAAGAACTCACCCAACCCCATCTGGGGGGGGGGGGGGGGGCTTGAGGGGCTTCAGCCCTCTCCCCCATGAAATTCTCAGAATGGTCCGCAGAGGCTGTCTAAGGCAGTGTTTCCCAACCAGTGTGCCGGGGCACACTAGTGTGCCGTGAGCGATCATCAGGTGTGCCGTGGGAAATTGGAACCTCCATTTGGGGTGGGGGGGAGAGAGAGTCTAGTGCAGGGGTGCTCATTATGGTGATCGGGAGCACCTAGGTGATCTTCGGCCCTCTTCCAGGTGATCTTTGGGCCTCACCAGCCGGATGGTGGTGCTTCTTTTGCCAAAATGAGGCTTTAGTGGGTGGGCCCTGGCGCTCGTCTTGCCACGCACGGTGTGGTGACATGACCATCCATAAATACCCTCCTGCTGCGTGCGTGAGAGGGGCCTGCTGTGCACGCAAGAAGCAGGACGGGATGGGGACTTCCTGCTTCATGAAAGCACGCAGCAGGAAGGAGGAAGGCAATGAAGACATTAAGAGAGAGCGTGTGCACAGGCAAGGAGGATCCCCTTCCCGGGTGCGCACAGCGGCGAGTTTGTGGGCAGGCAAGAAGGAAGCCCCGCATGGACGGAAGACTGCAGTAGGAGTGTGCGCGCATGTGCATGATGTGCACACTCACATGCACAACTGGTGATCTTTTCAACTTGATAGTTCATATAGTAGCTCGCATGATGAAAAAGTGTGGGCACCCCTGGTCTAGTGTGTTGAAGTATAAAAACCCTAAGAAACCTACCTCGATAAAGGCACAAAATTACAACACACACCCCTCCCCACCCGTTGCCTACTTGGTCTCTCCCTCTCCATGCATTGGGAAGGCCCGCCTCCCTTTCCCCAAGTAGAGACCTCCTCTTGCCTCCTGGGGGTTCTGTGTGGGAAGTTTGGCCCAGTTCTATCATTGGTGGGGTTCAGAATGCTCTTTGATTGTAGGGGAACTATCAATCCCAGCAACTACAACTCCCAAATGTCAAGGGCTATTTCCCCTGAACTCCATCTGCATTCATATTAGGCCATATTGAGTATTCATGCCGAGTTTGGTCCTGATCCAACATTGTTTCAGTCCACAGTGCTCTCTGGATATAGGTGAACTATAACTCCAAAACTCAGGGTCAATGCCTACCAAACTCTTATAGTTTCACAATGAGTGTATAAATACATTTGAAAAACATATTAACTATATGTATTACTGTGTCAGAGTGTCATTTTGTGTCATTTTGGTTGGTGGTGTGCCCCAGGATTTTGTAAATTTAAAAAGTGTGCCGCGGCTCAAAAAAAGGTTGGGAAATACTGGTCTAAGGTAATTTTAAATGGTAAGCAAACATTTTTTTGTCCCCCCCAAAAAACATTATTTTGCCCTCCCCCCATGTAAAACAAATATGCAATTATAATATCACAATACCATTAGTAGTATTATATTGTATCAATATATATACAACATATTATACCATACTCATACTATATATCATAATTATATTATACTACATTACAATATATTATAATATATTGACATTATAATATAACATTCTATTTTATTATTATTATTATAAAATAATAAATAAAATTATTTATTTAAATAAAATTATCCTCTACTAAATATTTCCGTTACCCCTATAAAACTCAAATAACCCAAAATAAAGTTAAATAAAATATATATTACTATTTTGTACAATACCACTATACTGCAATATTGTTCGTAATATTACATGTAATATAAAATATATCATTATTCTATTGTTATATTGTATTTTTATTATATGACAATATTAAACAGAACTGTATAATAATCAACAAGAAATGCAATGTAAATGCATCAAAATCAGAATATATTATCTACCACCCGTCTCATAATTCATAGGAGTCTCCCATAAGTCCAAAATTAGGATCCCAATGTAAATGTAAATAGAAAAACAGCCAAAATGTTCAAATGAGGTTGCATACAGGCAGCGCAGCCTGGGCAAACTTGGCCCTCCCTCCCTCTAGGTGTTTTGGACTCCAACTCCCACAACTCCTCATAGCCTCAGGCCCCTCAGGTCTAGACAGAAATAGAGCCGAAGAAAGGAAGGGGGGAGAGAAGAGATCACAGAGGAGGAGGCCCTTCAGCCCTTCATTCATTCCTTTCATTCTTACACTTCCTTCACTGATTCTTTTCTCCTCCCTGCAAACGCGCAAGAAAGGAGACAAAGGGAGAGGGAAGCACTCCCTGCCTGCCCGATAGGGAGTGCTTTGCTTACAGGCTTCTACACAAGGGAGCTACTGGGCATGCGCGGAGGTTTTCGCGCATGTGCAGTTGCTCCTGCGCTCAACTTCAGCTCTGGAGCAATTGCGCCTGCGCGAAAACCTCCACGCATGCCCAGAAGCTGCATCGGAGTGCACAAGGCTGGGGCCCAAAAGCAGGCAGCTGCGGCACTGCCTAAGAAACATCGGCAGGGCCAGGATGGCGCCCCCTTCCCAGATGGCGACCTACGCGGCCACTTACTTGACCTACCTGTAGGACCGCCCATGATGATGATGAGGTTCACCCTAGAAGAGACCACAAGGGCCATGCAGTACAACTTCCTTCAATTCAAGAACTCATCCAACGCCATGGGGGGGGGGGGGGGGTGAGGGGCTTCAGCCCCCCCAATGAAATTCTCAGAGTGAAGGTCTTGCTGCAGTGGTTCTCAACCTTCCTTATGCAGTGACCCCTTAATACAGTTCCTCATGTTGTGTTGACCCCCAACCATAAAATTATTTTCGTTGCTACTTCATAACTGTAATTTTGCCACTGTTATGAATCGTAATGTAAATATCTGATATGCCAGATGTATTTTCACTCACTGGACCAAATTTGGCACAAATACATCGAGTTTTGGAGTTGTAGTTCTCCTACATCCTGAGAGCACTGTGGACTCAAACAATGATGGATTTAGATCAAACTTGGCAAGAATATTCAATATGCCCAAATATGAACATTGGTGGAGTTTGGGGAAAGAGACTTGATATTTGGGAGTTGTAGTTGCTGGGATTTATAGTTCACCTACTATCAAAGAGCATTCTGAACTCTACCAACAATGGAATTGAACCAAACTTGGCACACACAACTCCCATGACCAACAGAAAATACTGGAAGGGTTTGGTGCGCATTGACCTTGAGTTTTGGAATTGTAGTTCACCTACATCCAGAGAGCACTGCAGACTCAAACCATGATGAGTCTGCACCTGCATTCTGAACCCCACCAATGATAAAATTGGGCCAAATTTCTCACACAGAACCCCCATGACCAACAGAAAATACTGTGTTTTCGGGTGATCTTTGGTGACCCCTCTGATACCCCCTCTTGACCCCCCCCCCAGGGGTCCCAACCCCCAGGTTGAGAAACACTGTCTTACTGGGACATTATTTAAACTTATGTTTGTTCATATCAAGATCTGACCCCCATGCCCAATATACAGGGGCGGATCTTAGTGGAGGAAAATTAAGCGGCCGCCTCAGGGTGCCACGTGGCCAAAGGGCGCATCCAGGGCCGAGCGCCACACCCCCAGGGGTGCTGGCAGGGTGGGAGGAAGGCTCGCTCAGGGCGAGAGAGGAGGAGGCAGAGGCCTTTCCCTTCTCCCTGCCTCGCCCTGCGTGCGTCTCATCCCTCACCCTGCGCATGCCTCCCCCCCCCCCCGCCGAGGATGCCTTGCGCAGGGCGAGAGAGAAGGGGGCAGAGGCGCCCGCCTTTCCCATCTCCCTTGCTCCCCGCACGTCTCCTCCCTCTGTTGCCGCTGCTGTCGTCGATGCACGAGGGCGAGGGAGGAGGCCACGTGGGCGCCCTTACCTGGGGGCCGGGAGCAGGATTGAGCAGCCAGACGAGCCTGCCAGCCAGAGGTCACCTAGCACAACCCCCCCCCCCCGTCCCTTGCTCCCGAAATTAGCCTAGACTTGATACACACTCACACACACACACACACACACACATATATATATATATATATATATATATATATATACACACAAAAAGAGAATAGGAAGAGGGGGAGGGAAAAGGGTGAGAAGGGGAAAGAGAATAGGAAGGGGGGAGGGAAAAGGGTTAGGAGGAAGGAAGGATGGGGAATGTACAGACCCACACAAAGAATAGGAAGAGGGGAGGGAAAAGGGTGAGGGCCCTTCCACACAGCCCTATATCCCACAATATCTGCTTTGAATAACTGAGTCCACACTAAGATAATGTGGGATTTTTTGCCTTGTAATTCTGGGGTATAGGGCTGAGAAGGAAGGAAGGGGAATAGATATAGACACAAACACACTCAAAGAGAATAGGAATAGTGCAGGGAAAATGGTGGGAAGGAAGGAATATATATATATATGGATGGCATGGGCCAACTTCAGTCCTCCATGTGTTTTGGACTTCAACTCCCACAATTCCAAACAGCCAGTAGGAAGTCCAAAATACCTGGAGGGCCAAAATTTGTCTATGCACCCAATCCACACACACACACACATGTATATATCTCAGTGATTGGTTGCTGGGGTGGCAAAATACTGTTCGCTTACCATTTAAAATTACCTAGGTCCGGCCCTGTCAATATATCCCATATGCATGAGGGTATTGGGATAATGATACAAAAGGTTTGCTAGGGTAGACCCTCTCTCACTCAGACTCAGCCCCCCCCCCCCCGAATCAAAATCCTGGCTACGGGCCTGCCATGCGACCATGTAGAAACACATTATTATTATTAGAATCTTATTATATTATTATTAGAATCTGGAACAGCATCGTAGGATCCTAGAGTTGGAAGGGACCGCAAGGGCCATGCAGCCCAACACCATGAAGGAGCTCGCAAATGATGATGGTGATGAAGAGGTTCACCCTAGAAGAGACCACAAGGGCCATGCAGTACAACTTCCTTCAATTCAAGAACTCATCCAACCCCATGCGATAGGCATGTAGCAGGGGGCTGAGGGGCTCCACCCCGAAATTCTCAGAGTGGTCCGCGACATTATGTAAACTTACGTTTATTCATATCATGATCTGATCACCATGCTCAATATATCCCATATGCATGGGGGTATTGGGATAATGATACGAAAGGTTTGCTAGGGTAGACCCTCTCTCACTCAGACTCAGCCCCCCCCCCCCGGAATCAAAATCCTGTCTACGTGCCTGCCATGTGACCATGTAGAAACACATTATTATTATTAGAATCACCTTATTATTATTATTAGATTCTGGAACAGCATCGTAGGATCCTAGAGTTGGAAGGGACCCCAAGGGCCATGCAGCCCAACACCATGAAGGAGCTCACAAATGATGATGATAGGAGTCATCCTAGAAGAGACCACAAGGGCCAAGCAGTACAACTTCCTTCAATTCAAGAACTCATCCAACCCCATGCGATAGGCATGTAGCGGGGGGGGGGGGGCCTTGATGGCCAAGGGCGTATCATGCCGCACCATTGCTGCGGGCGGGCGGCACGCGGGGGAGGGAGGCCGAAAAGGACAAGCCAGGGAACATTTTGCAGCCAGAGGCGGGAGGCTCCGTCCCGGCTGCAAAATGTTCTCCCATCCTTTTCATTCTCTTGGGAGTGTGTTTCGCTACTCCCTCCACCAGAAGCACTCAGTCCCAATAGCACATGTGCGAAACTAGCTGTTTGCGCCCATGTGTGCTCCAGCACACACGCATGTGCGCACGCGCCATCATCACCACACTGAAGACCCAGGGGATGCCAAAAAAAGGTTCGCTTACTACAATTTTTTACCTTTGTCCAGTCCTGTCACCATGCTCGATATATCCCATATGCATGGGGGTATTGGGATAATGATACAAAAGGTTTGCTAGGGTAGACCCCCTCTCACTCAGACTTAGCCCCGGCCAAATCAAAATCCTGGCTATGCAACCATGTAGAAACACATTATTATTATTAGAATCACATTATTAGTATTAGTATTATTAGAATCTGGAACAGCATCATAGGATCCTAGAATTGGAAGAGACTGCAAGGGCCATGCAGCCCAAGCCCATTCTGCCATGAAGGAACTCGCAGACGATGGTAAGAACATAAGAAGATACATAAGAACATAAGAAGAGCCATGCTGAATCGGACCTCAGCCCATCTAGTCCAGCATTCTGTATCACACAGTGGCCCACCAGTTGTACACGGGGATCTCGAGCAGAAGGGGAGGGCAAAACCTGACCTGCTCCCGACCCCCCCACAATCAGTACCCAGGGAAATCCTGCCTACCTCAACCAACTCCGAGGTGGCACTTGAATGTCCTTTTCAGTAACTACCGATACACTTGGTATCCATGAATCTGTCTAATCCTGCCTTGAAGTTGTTCAGGCTGACAGCTGTCACAACCTCCTCTGGAAGTGAGTTCCATAACCCAATGACCCTCTGGGTGAAGAAATATTTCCCTTTATTAGTCCTAATTTTCCTACCTTGGAGCTTTAGGGAGTGCCCTCTAGTCCTAGTGTTTTGTGACAAAGAAAATAGTTTTTCTTTATTCACCTTTTCTATCCCATGCATGATTTTATACACTTCGATCAAGTCACCTCTTAAACGCCGTCTTTCAAGGCTGAAAAGACCAAGGCGTTGCAACCTGGTTTCATAAGGGAGCCGCTCCATCCCTTTGGATCATTCTTGTTGCCCTTTTCTGTACCTTTTCCAGTTCCGTTATATCCTTCTTAAGGTGCGGAGACCAGAATTGTACACAGTACTCCAGATGTGGCCTTACCATCGATTTGTAGAGAGGTAATACAACATTTGCTGACCTATTTTCGATTCCCTTCCTGATCATGCCAAGCATAGAATTTGCTTTTTTTTTCACTGCTGCAGCGCACTGGGTTGACATCTTCATTGAGCTGTCCACCAAAACCCCAAGATCCCTTTCCTGGTTTGTCTCAGAAAGCTTTGACCCCATCAATTTGTAGGTGTAGTTGGGGTTCTTTGCCCCGATGTGCATGACTTTACACTTGTTTAGGTTAAATGCATTTGCCACTTCGTTGCCCATTCACTCAATTTCGAGAGATCTTTCTGGAGCTCTTTACAATCAGTTTCATTTTTAACTACCCTGAACAATTTAGTGTCGTCTGCAAACTTTGCTACCTCAGAATTTACTCCTACATCCAGGTCATTAATGAATAAATTAAAAAGTAACGGACCCAAAACTGAACCTTGGGGTACGCCACTTCTCACCTCTTTCCACCCAGAGAAATGTCTGTTTATTACCACCCTTTGTTTCCTACAGTTTAGCCAGGTTCCAATCCAGGACAAGACCTGTCCCTGATTCCATGGCTGAAGAGCTTATTTAGAGCCTTTGGTGAGGGACTTTGTCAAAAGCCTTTTGAAAGTCAAGGTAAACAATATCAATTGGGTCCCCTTTATCTATGTGTTTATTTACACCCTCAAAGAATTCTAACAAGTTAGTAAGACATGATTTGCCTTTGCAGAAACCATGTTGATTTTCTTTCAGCAATGCCTGTTCTTCTATGTGCCTAGTAATTTTTTCTTTAATAATGGTTTCCATCACTTTGCCTGGAACTGAGGTTAAACTGACTGGTCTATAATTTCCTGGATCACCTCTGGATCCTTTCTTGAAGATCGGTGTTACATTTGCCTCCCTCCAGTCCTCGGGTACAGTGCCTGATCTTAGAGAAAGGTTATATATCTTAGCTAGAAGTTCAGCAATTTCACACTTGAGTTCCTTAAGAACTCTGGGGTGGATGCCGTCTGGACCTGGTGATTTGTTGACATTTAGTTTAGTAAGGCATATGAGAACATCCTCCTTGTTTATCTCTATCTGTTTTAATTCTTTTAATTCCTCCCTGAAAAACTGACTCATCTGCAGGCATATGTTGTCTGTCCTCC
>JARBWK010000002.1:185544218-185724218 GCA_030556195.1 Anolis apletophallus
CTGTTGTCTGTAGCGAGTGTAATGGTCCAGTAGGCTGCCAAGTTTGGTGCTTCTGAGAGCCATAGTTTCTTTGTCTATATCAATCTTTGCACGACCTTGTCTCCTTTATATATATAGATATATATATATATATCTGATTGGTTGGGGGGGCAGCAAAATACTGTTCGCTTACCATTTAAAATTACCTAGGTCCGGCCCTGTCAATATATCCCATATGCATGAGGGTATTGGGATAATGATACAAAAGGTTTGCTAGGGTAGACCCTCTCTCACTCAGACTCACCCCCCCCCCCCGAATCAAAATCCTGGCTATGGGCCTGCCATGCGACCATGTAGAAACACATTATTATTAGAATCTTATTATTATATTATTATTAGAATCTGGAACAGCATCATAGGATCCTAGAGTTGGAAGGGACCGCAAGGGCCATGCAGCCCAACACCATGAAGGAGCTCGCAAATGGTGATGGTGATGATGAGGTTCACCCTAGAAGAGACCACAAGGGCCATGCAGTACAACTTCCTTCAATTCAAGAACTCATCCAACCCCATGCAATAGGCATGTAGCAGGGGGGGGGGGCGCTTGAGGGGCTTCAGCCCCCCCCCACGAAATTATCAGAGTGGTCCGCGACATTATGTAAACTTATGTTTATTCATATCATGATTTGATCACCATGCTCAATATATCCCATATGCATGGGGCAATTGGGATAATGATACGAAAGGTTTGCTAGGGTAGACCCTCTCTCACTCAGACTGAGCCCCGAATCAAAATCCTGTCTACGTGCCTGCCATGTGACCATGTAGAAACACATTATTATTATTAGAATCACCTTATTATTATTATTAGATTCTGGAACAGCATCGTAGGATCCTAGAGTTGGAAGGGACCCCAAGGGCCATGCAGCCCAACACCATGAAGGAGCTCACAAATGATGATGATAGGAGTCATCCTAGAAGAGACCACAAGGGCCAAGCAGTACAACTTCCTTCAATTCAAGAACTCATCCAACCCCATGCGATAGGCATGTAGCGGGGGAGGGGGGCTTGATGGCCAAGGGCGTATCATGCCGCACCATTGCTGCGGGCGGGTGGCCCGGCTGCAAAATGTTCCCTGGCTTGTGCTAAACGCACTCCCAAGAGGCCGAAAAGGACAAGCCAGGGAACATTTTGCAGCCAGAGGCGGGAGGCTCCGTCCCGGCTGCAAAATGTTCTCCCATCCTTTTCATTCTCTTGGGAGTGTGTTTCGCTACTCCCTCCACCAGAAGCACTCAGTCCCAATAGCGCATGTGCGAAACTATCTGATGGCGCCCATGTGTGCTCCAGCACACACGCATGTGCGCGCGCGCCATCATCACCACACTGAAGACCCAGGGGATGCCAAAAAAAGGTTCGCTTACTACAATTTTTTACCTTTGTCCAGTCCTGTCACCATGCTCAATATATCCCATATGCATGGGGGTATTGGGATAATGATACAAAAGGTTTGCTAGGGTAGACCCCCTCTCACTCAGACTCAGCCCCCCGCCGCCAAATCAAAATCCTGGCTACGGGCTGCCATGCAACCATGTAGAAACACATTATTATTATTAGAATCACATTATTATTATTAGTATTAGTATTATTAGAATCTGGAACAGCATCATAGGATCCTAGAATTGGAAGAGACTGCAAGGGCCATGCAGCCCAAGCCCATTCTGCCATGAAGGAACTCACAGACGATGATGATGATTAGATTCAACCTGCTAGAAGATACCACAAGGGCCATCCAGTACAACTTCCTGTCATGCAGGAACTCACCCAACCCCATTCGACGATATAGAAACACATAATCTATATTATTATTATTATTATTGCATTGGAAAAGACCCCAAGGGCCATGCAGCCCAACACCATTCTGCCATGAAGGAACTTGCAAATGGTGGCGATTATGATGAGATTCATCCTACTAGAAGAGACCACAAGGGCCATCCAGTACAAGTTTCTGCCATGTAGGAACTCATACAACCCTGTTCATCCATGTAGGAATACACAATCTATTATTATTGTTTGAATCACAACAAGATGAGCCCACAGCAAACAAGACCACTCTACTGGCTGGTGTATTGGATCACACGTCAGACACTTCCAAAGTGTCTAGGACTGTGTGATGTATCAGTGAATAATGCATGTAGGTGTGTTTTGCAGCTGGCAGATTATTATTATTATTATTAGAATCATTGCATTGGAAGAGACCACAAGGGCCATCCAGTACAATGTCCTGCCATGCAAGAACTCATCCAACCTCGTTCGATGATGTAGAAACACATGATCTATTATTATTATTATTATTATTATTATTATTATTAGAATCATTGCATTGGGAAAGACCCCAAGGGCCGTGCAGTCCAAACCCATTCTGTCATGTAGGAATGCGCAAATGATGATGATGAGATTAATCCTGCTAGAAGAGACCACAAGGGCCAGTTTGGAATTGAAAGTCCCAAAGTATTTCTGCATGTTTGTGGGTTTATGATCCCACCAATTCTATACTGCGGGCAGGTGGTACTTGTGACATAAGTTCCAGTGAATCATTTAGGCCAGAGTTGTGTCTTTGTTTGTAGTCCGTCTGTACGATTTTCTTGCAACAGCTCAGGTTATAGTCCATGGTTTCATCCGCTTCCTTGCACAGTCTGCATTTTGGGTCATCAGCTGATTTTTCGATCCTGGCCTCAATTGCATTGGTTCTGATGTCTTGCTCCTGGGCTGCAAGAACTAGGCCTCCTGTCTCCTTCTTCAGGGTTCCATTCATGAGCCATAACCAGGTCTTCTCCTTGTCAACTTTTCCTTCAGTTTTGTCAAGGAACTGCCCATGCAATGCTTTGTTGTGCCAGTTGTCAGCTCTGGTTTGGAGTGCAGTTTTCTTGTACTGACTCTTTCTTGTGCTTTGAGAAGTTTCCAATTATTGACTTCAATTAAAGCAGGTTCTTGGCTTATTATTATTACTATTATTATTATTTGAAACACAACAAGATGAGTCCACAGCAGACACTCTGCTGGCTGTTGTTTTGGCGCACACGTCGTACACTTCCCAAGTGTCTAAGACTGTGTGATATATCGGCGAATAATGCGTGCAGATCCCAGTAAGGTGGCCTTCTGCAGCTGGCAGATGGTAATTTTGTCAGCGTCGATTGTGTTTAAGTGCAGGCCAAGGTCTTTAGGCATTGCACCCAATGTGCCGATCACCACTGGGACCACTTTGACTGGCTTGTGCCAGACAGAGTCTTTGCAGTTCGATCTTTAAATCCTCATATTGTGTCAACTTTTCCAGTTTTTTCTCTTCAATCCTACTGTCACCTGGTATTGCGACATTGACAATCCATACATTGTTTTAAAAAATATTATTATTTATTAAATTATTATTATGGCCATCCAATACAACAATGTTTCTCAACCTTCCTAATGCCGCAATCCCTTAACACCATTCCTCATGTGATGACCCCCAACCATGACATCATTTTTGTTGCTACTTCACAACTGCAATTTTGCTACTGGTATGAATTGTAAATATCTGATATACTGGATCTATTTCCATTCAGTGGACCAAATTTGGAACAAGTACCTGATATGCCCAAATTTGAATACTGGTGAGGTTGGGGGGGGGGGGGGCTTGATTTTGTCATTTGGGAGTTGGAGTTGTTGGGGTTTATAGTTCACTTACAATCAAAGAGCATTCTGAGCTCCACCAATGATGGAATTGAGCCAAACTCACAAACGATGATGATGAGATGATGAGTCTTACAAAAGGACCGTCATGCTTGGTAAGGTAGACTGTTGTATTTTGGCCATATCTCATGACATGGCCAAAGTGCAATAATCCCAGGGCACATCTACCCAGTCCTTCACTATCAGTAGTTGTTGTAACTGACTTATGGCAACCTCATAAAGGAGAGACCTCTAAGATCCCATCTACACTGCCACATAATGCAGTTTCAGAATGCAGTTTAACTGTATTGAACTGCATTATACGGCAGTGTAGATGAGGGCTACGTTCCATTGTCCCCAATAGGGACTTTCCATCGGGAATGGGGTCTTCCTCTCTCCTGCTGCCTTCTACTCATTGTCTTTTATAGGGAGGCATGCATGGCAAAGTATAATAATAATAATAATAATTTATTTCTAACCCGCATCCATCTTTCCAAAGGGGACTCGGAGCGGCTTACATGGGGCCATACCCGAGCAACAAATCACAGAAAATATTAAAAACCAAAACAGCAACAATAAACACAATGAAAAAAAGTACATCTTTGAAAATACAACAGCACAGATGAATCTAAAACAAATGACAGGGCAAGCCACGTGAACATATAAAGTGTTTAAAAACTCAGGGGAGATAATTGGAGTAGTATCAAAACATAAAGGATCATATAGGAGGGGAAGAGGTCTCGACAAGAATGGGGGCATTTGGGGAGTCTAATCTCCAAAGGCCAGGTGGAAGAACCAGGTTTTCAGTTGTTTTTTAAAGGATTCCAGTGAGGGAGCATTCCAAATCTCTCCTGGGAGGGATTCCAAAGGCGGGGGGGGACAGAAGAAAAGGCTTTCTCTCTAGTGCTCACAAGCCGAGTCTGAGAGACTGGCAGGGGCGAAAGGAGGGCCTTCCCTGAGGAGCGAAGGGCTCGAGCTGGTTCATGGGAGGAGAGCCGGTCATGAAGGTAGGCGGGTCCCAAACCGTTTAGGGCTTTATAGGTAATCACCTCCACCTTGAATTGGGCCCAGAAAATAAATGGCAGCCAGTGAAGCTCTTTAAACAGGGGGGTCGACCGCTCCCTGTAACCTGCCCCAGTTATTCTGGCAGCCGAGCGTTGGACAAGTTGAAGTTTCCGGGCCGTCTTCAAGAGAAGCCCCATGTAGAGTGCATTGCAGTAATCCAACCTAGAGGTAACCAAGGCATGGACCACCATGGTCAAGTCAGACTTCATGAGGTATGGTCGCAGTTGGCGCACGAGTTTTAACTGTGTGAAGGCTCTCCCAGCCATCGCCGACACCTGAGCATCAAGCGTCAGTGCTGAATCTAAGAGAACCCCCAAACTGCAGACCTGTGACTTCAGGGGGAGTGTAACCCCGTCCAGCACAGGTTGCCACCCAATACCCCGATCAGACGAGTGACTGACCTGGAGGACTTCTGTCTTATCGGGATTGATCCTCAGCTTGTTCCTCCTGCGGAGTTCTCTGCGGAGGTCAAAGCCGTCTCAGTACTGTGCCCAGGCCTGAAGCAAGACTGCGAGTGGTCCAGATCAGGGCTGTCCAACTTCTACCGGCCCAGGGGCCTGAATTCCGGTCACTGATGACCTGGGGGGCTATAGGGTCTGCCCCCACCCCGGCTCCGCCCCCCGGCTTCACCCCGGCCCCGTCCCGCCCCCGGTTCCAATTTACTTACAATTCCTAGTTGCATTAATTAATTATAAAATAAATATAATATTTTACTAACATTAAATGCAGGGGGGCATTCAAAAGGGCCATCCATACAATTAAATATAATATTTTACTAACATTAAATGCAGGGGGGCATTCAAATACACAATTACATAATAATAACATAAAGGTTAGCCTACCTTCCCAAACGCATGGGATCCAGGAGCAGCCGGACCACGAGCGGAGGCGACGACCGAGCGAGGCAGCAGCCAGGAAGGTACAAATCACGTCTGCGTGGGCTGCAGGGATTAGTAGCTGAGAATTCGGCAATAGGAGTATCGCGAGACTACGGAAGCCACACGGGATTTCGCTCTCAACGCAGGCGAGATTGCGTTGAGCGAATCCCGTGTGGCTTCCGTAGTCTCGCGATACTTGCTCCAAAACCCAAAAGTGGGTAATTTTTAAAAATATTTTAATTTAATTAATTTTTTAATTTTATTTTTTATTAAAAAGCTTAGGGGGCCGTAGGGAAAGGGCTGGGGGGCCGTATACGCCCCCCGGGCCGCCAGTTGGACAGCCCTGGTCCAGGTAATCGGTGTCATCGAGGAAACCCTGGAGCTGCAAGGCAACCACCCGCTCCAGAACCTTGCCCAAAAAGGGGAGGTTGGAGATGGGTCTGTAGTTGTTACAGTTTGTTGAATCTAGAGAGGTCTTCTTTAACAAAGGCCTCACCACCGCCTGCTTAAGGCAGGAAGGGAAAGTCCCCTGACTCAATGAGGCATTTATTATCACAACAAACCACTCCATCAACCCCTCTAGCCAGCTTCACCAGCCAGGAAAGGCAAGGATCTAGAGTGCAAGTGGTCGCCCTCACAGTTCCAAGAATTCCCTCCACGTCATCAGGAAGAACAAGCCAGAAAGAGTCCCAAAAGATGGAACAGACAGGTGCCTCGGGTACCTCAACTGGCACTGCGACGTCAGTTTAGTCATTCTTTTCTAGGGAGAAATCAGGCAGATTTGTCCAGGACCTCTAAATTTCAACTGTGCTTGCTAATTCAGGGACTTCTTTGGATGAGACCATCCATCTGGCATGTGGTCTTTTTCATTCTCTGCTGCCTTATACCTCACCAAGCATTTTTGCCTTTAGTAAGGAGGCATGTCGTCTCATAATATGGCTAAAGTACGACAGCCTCAGGGCACATCTACACAGATAACTTAACATGGATCAAAAGCATATCAAGCATACTGTGTTTTAATAACGCACAGCATAAATTGAGACAGGAACACACATAAGAGGCCTTAAGCAAAATCACATTGCATTTTGAAATCAAAGGATGGGTGGTCCAGCCATCGGGACATTGCACACTCATTATTTTTCCCAGTTCACCAACCTGGTTCTCCACTATTTTCACACAATCTTCAACAACTGTTTGCTTGCTTGGAATGCTGTTGGGAAGTAACGATACAAGTGCTTCTCTGTGCATGTGTTGAATGCGGTTTCCTCCCTTTGCCTCTGAATAGTTGCCGTCAGTCTCTTACACTCCACTGGATAATGTTCTTGCAACCAAAACAACAAAGAGTTCTGTAATTTGTCATTGCCTGAGCTTTTGTAGACCATATGATAAATGTGTTAAGGTTGTGTTTTTTTTTAAGTACTACATGTTGAGTAACCCTTATCCAAAATGCTTGGGACCAGAAGTATTTTGGGTTTTGGATTTTTAAAGAATATTTGCATATACATAACAAAATACCTTGGAGATTCAAGTCGAAACACGAAATTCATTTATGTTCGATATGCACTTGATGCACATAGCCTGTAGGTAATTTTATACAAGCTATTTATAATTATTGTGTGCATCGGAAAGCAAAGGTCTCATTATCTGAGCCACCCATGCAGACAATTTTGGAATGTTTCAGATTTCTGGATAAGGAATATTCAACCTCTGTAAAGTTCTCTTGCCCATCCACCGTAAGGTAAATTATGGGTCCTGCTTCCCACAATGCGGTTGGTTAGGAATATATCTATTTCTATGTTTGCATTTCACTATTTTGGATTCCCCTGATGGGTATAACAGGAGCATACAAGCAGGGAAAGGACAAGTCTGTGCACATCCCTTTCAAAACATCAGAAATTTAAAATAAATATTTCAATGTCTGCTAAAGTATCTTAATTTAAGCAGTTTTAGTAACAAAGTAGATGTGTTTCTGGGCATTTCTTCTGTAATAGAAACTTTGGTACCCGGAGCAGAAACCATATGAGAAAAAAAGGATAGGTTCCTGCACCAGAAAAAGGAGAAAAAGAGCATTTCAAAATGTTTAAGCAACTGTTTTATTCAAAACTAACAATATGAATATGTAAAAGGTCAGGTAAAGCTTGTATAAGTAAACAAAAACATTTTGAACTTTCTAGAGATTATTTGAAATGTTTTTCCAAAATACATCCAGGAATGATGTGTTTTTCGCCAGTCTCTAATTTCCTTAGGATTTCCATTCTGGGAGCCAAGCTTATAGATCTGAATAGAGCAATTTGAAACGGCTGCAGATAGTGAGATCCGAGCCACGGATAGCAAAACCTGAAGCACGGATACCAAGATCCGATATGTAGCTGGTTACCAGTACCAGGGACAAGTCGCCCTGTAGGTCTGTGCGCCTGGCAAGACGAAGTCAATGTTCCCAAATAAATCTCACCAAGTTGAAGAAGAAGCCATCGAGGTACGAGTTTATTAAGTCAACTGAAGTGATGCCAGCCCACTGTTATTATTTGTTTGTTTGTTTGTTTTATGTTATTGTATTGAAATGTATTTCTGGGCTTGGCCTCATGTAAGCCGCCCCGAGTCCCCCTTGGGGAGATGGTGGCGGGGTATAAATAAAGATTATTATTATTATTACACTGTACAATTCATGCAGTGCAACACTATTTTAACTGCCATGACTCAATTCTATGGAATCTTGGGGGCTGTAGTTTGATGGGGCACCAACACCCTTTGTCAAAGAAGGCTACAAACCTTGTAAAACCAGAGCTTCCATTACTCCACTGCATTGAGCCAGGACAATTAAGGGTTGGGGTTAACATTATTTATTTCTTTATTTATTTATCGTATCAGGAGCAACCAGAGGGTAGTGTTGTAATGTTTTGGGGTTCCCCCCCCCCCAAAAAACACAGAGTTTAAAAACTTGGCATTCTACTAAATGTGGCCCCATTTTCTTAAGGTTAGCTCTGCATCTTGTAGTGCCAGAGTGCAGTCTGTTCAGCACCTTCCAAGTTTCCCAGTCTTCTGTGTGCCCAGGGGGAGTCTCTTATTTGGTATCAGCCATGGCTTGAGGTTCTGGGTTTCAGTCTGCCACCTTTGGACTCTCACTTGCTGAGGGGGACATGAGAGAAGCCTCTCTGCAGGATTGCAACACATCCGGGCATCCTCTGGGCAACATCTTTGTAGACGGCTGATTCTCTCACACCAGAAGAGACTTGTAGCACTTTGTTAACATTGGCATCTCTGTATTACATAGGGGTGAGGGAATATTCCCCATTATTCATTTCCTCATTGAAAATGGATTTCCTGGCATTTGGGGGAATTCCTCAGGAGCAGTGATAAAGCACCAAAGTTTTTGTTCAGGTTTCTTGCCATATTGAACCCCCGGTGCTCTGGGGAAATTATTCCATAGAGGAAGTAGTGCAATTTTTCCGCAGAAAAAATTGGCTTGGAAATGTGTACATTTTCGCAGATTAATTTCCCCAGAATACTTGGATACAGAGAGATTTTTTTATTCATTATTTGCTATACAGTTGACTTTGACTTATGACAACCCCATGAATGAAAAACCTCCAAGAGTCCTTGTTATTAACTGCTGTTCTTGCAAACTCTGGATTTTGGCTTCCTTAATTGAATCAATCTACCTATAGTGTGGTCTTCCTAATTTCCTAACAGGAAGAATTCTGTGAAGAAATATTTGTTCTCTCCTGCAGTAGGGCAAAAACAATGCAATTACTCATCCTTATGTGTGAGGATGAAATAGTGGAAGATTTACATCCCTGCTTCTGTACGATTACTTTAACTGTAGGTTACAAGGTGTTTTAGTGCTGATCACAGCGAAGCTCGAAACAATTTAGCATAGTGCTAAAATGATGCTGACAAGAAACTCAAGAGTTCCTCAGGTAGATGTTTTTATTTGTGCCAAACTGTTTTTAATTTTTTATTAAAATGTGGCACAAATACTTGCTTTAAAAAAATAAATAGGATAAAGGGGCATGTTATCACAAAAGTGAAAGATAACGTAACACACGTACACACATAAATAAATTAGCATTGACTTCCTCAAAATAAAAAAAAGTGTCACAGCTATCTCGCTAATTAGGAGCATGGCTCTAGGTTCACATATACATTTTGAAACCACACCTGATTTTAAAAATAGACAAGTTATTTATTTATTGAATTTCTATTCTGTGCTTCTACCAAGATGGATTTTCTGGATATTCTGAGGTTTGAAAAATAAAGAAGAGAAATAATTTGGTAATGCACTTTAAAATGAAGCCCTCTATAAAGTTAGTACGCAAAACTGTGCCTTGTCATGTAGAAAACATGTCCGACCTTATATTGAAATACGAGCCCCATCGTTCTTCACCATTAAATATGGTGGTGAAAACGAGGCAAATTTAGGGTGGCATTTGCTCTAAGAGCGCAAGCCCTAAATTCCTCTAAGGCAGTGTTTCTCGACCTTCCTAATGCTGCGACCCCTTAATACAGTTCCTCATGTTGTGGTGACCCCTAACCATAACATTATTTTCATTGCTACTTCATAACTGTATTTGTGTGTTTGGGGGGGGGGGGATTTTTATTTTGTCATTTGGAAGTTGCTGGGATGTATAGTTCACCTACAATCAAAGAGCATTCTGAACTCACCAACAATGTAATTGAAACAAAATTGGCACTCAAAACCCCCATGACCAACAGCAAATACTGGGTTTGGTGGACATTGACCTTGAGTTTGGGAGTTGTAGTTCACCTACATCCAGAGTGCACTATAGACTCAACAAGGATGGATCTGGACCACACTTGACACGAATCCTCAATATACCCAAATTTGAACACTGGTGGAGTTTGGGGAAAATAGATCTTGATATTTGGGAGTTGTAGTTGCTGGAATTTATAGTTCACCTGCAATCAAATAGCCACTTGCACCCCACCAATGATAGAATTGGGTCAAACTTCCTATACAGAACCCTCATGCCATGAAGGGGCTAGCTGGCGTGAGCCTCCATCCCACCTCTCACACTCTCCCTCACCCACACATGCGCATCATGCTGCCATGCGCCAAGCACGCCTGCTCTCCCCTCCCTGCTTGGAGTCTCAGAAACAGCCCTTCCCTTGGCTGGGAGGCCTGCCAATCACAGCAAAGGGGAGCTGTACGTGGGAGAATTCACAGTCTGTTTCCAAAAAGAAAGAGAAGGTCAAACAGAGAGATCTTCAACCTTCTCTGCCAAAGGGCTTCCTAAGACCATCCGAAATATATGTTTTCTGATGGCCTTTGGCAATCCCTCTGAAACCCTCTCATGACCCCCTTGGGGGTCCCGGCCCCCAGGTTGAGAAACACTGCTCTAAGGCAAGGATTCGAGATGTTGTTGTTTTTTTTAAAAAAAACAAAAACAAAACCCTGGCAAGCTATGTTCCCAAAGCGCCCTTTGGAAAACCATAAATCCCAAGAGATGGTTCTCATCAAGATTCCGGAAGGCGCGCACCGAGAGAGTGATTCTTTTCAGCTGAGAAGGATGACAGGCTGCAATCCTGAGTTTCGCAAAGCTGTCATGTTTATTGACAACTTTTAGACAATATTTATACATTTTCCAAAACAGACAGTTTTCAAAACTCCTGCCCACTTGCCTCAATTGGCTGTGGGTCTGAGCCAATGGGGAGAGGGAGAGGGAGAAATGGATGGAACAATGAGGTCAGGGTTTTTTGAGGATGTAATTAACATGTGTGAAATGAAGGTCCTGAAGTCAAACAAGAACTCAAAGCATTCTTAAGTTTGGCCAATTCTATAATGTGGTGTGAAAATAAACATTTTAGTCATGATCCAGGATCTGCGTCTTCCTGCCTTGGCAAAACACACATTATCTTGGCCTTTTGTGAGTTTCAGGAAGGTGGAAGGTGACAAAAGGAAGGCTATGACCATATATGGGGTTCTGACGCCCATATGAAAGGTCCTTTCGTGTAAGGCTTGGTTACTGTCCAATTATCCATGATTTCTTAGCAGACGAAAAGCTCAGAAACTAATTAAACCACAGATAGGTAAAAAGATCCAGTTTGGGTTTGGGGAGAGACCCCCTAAACTAGGCTGGCTTTTCACCTTATTGTCATGCAGGAGGAACTAAATGGTTTCATAGTGAGTCATCAGCTTGGTCAACAAAGCGGCTAGCCAATTCCCAGAGGGTGCGAATTTAGCTGGTTAAATATTTTAAAGGTACATATAAATTTATAGGAGTTTTTTCTTTTAAAAAAAAGGTAAACCACTGACACCCCAAGATAATAATCGCAGGTGCTGA
Source organism: Anolis apletophallus (assembly GCA_030556195.1). Taxonomy (NCBI): domain Eukaryota; kingdom Metazoa; phylum Chordata; class Lepidosauria; order Squamata; family Anolidae; genus Anolis; species Anolis apletophallus. The sequence continues at coordinate 185,556,148 of JARBWK010000002.1, forward strand.
TCACAGAGTTGCACTGGAGCAGCTATCATTTTCTAGAGCTGGGCTTCTTAAATATTTTCTACTCACAATCCCTTTCTGACCAGGAAATTTTTACATCACCTGAGTGTATCTGTATATAAAATAGATATACAAATAAAATATTTACTGATAATAAATCAACTTTTGCAAGGCTCCCCTTCATGGAGTATGGTTGAAGCATTTTCTGCAGTGTCTACTGTAAACATTGCTAACAGATTTGTGTGAATGGGCGGCATTCAGAAAACTCTTACTGTTGCTAAACATTCTGTGATGCCATATTGAGTTAAGGCAGTGGTTCCCAGCCTGTGGTCCATGGACCCCCAGTGGTCTGCAAGAGCTAATATGGTTCACGGCCTCACCATTACTACACCGTTGCAACAAGAGCTGGTATTGTGAAATGTTCTTATAGTGCCAAGGCTTATTAAATATGATTTTCTCTGGACGAGCAGATCGCGACCACTGGATGGTATATTTCTTGTATCAGAAACTAGAGCTGATATGCTCTAGCCCAGTGTTTTTCAACCTTTTTTGAGCCGTGGCACATGTTTTACATTTACAAAATCCTGGGGCACACCACCAACCAAAATGACACTCTAACACAGTAATACATATAGTTAATATGTTTTTAAATGTATTTATACACTCAGTGTGAAGCCTGGGCCTGTTTCGATGAAAACAACGTATATATGACTTCCTCTCACATACTTATAAATGGCTATCATGTCTTCTCTCAGCCTTCTCTTCTTCAGGCTAAACATGCCGCTCCGCATAGGGCTTGTTCTCCAGACCCTTGTGAAATTTCACCCTGAGTGAAACTTGCTTCCAGATAACTATGGATGTAATGAAGCTGTTATAAACAGTTCCTTTGGGCGGGGGGGTTTCTTGGAAACCTGTGAATGTTTCAGCCTCCTGATGCTCCCGGGTTCGCTCACTGTCCAATTCACCGACGTGGAGCTTCCGGCATTCAACAGAGCCCTTCCTTTGCCTTGGGGAGGATCTTTGGGGAGGGAAAGAGGGAGAAAGAGTTGCTAGGAGGGGGAAGAGTGCCAATTTCCCACGGCACACCTGCTGATCGCTCGCGGCACACTGGTTGGGAAACACTGCTCTAGTCAATGCAATTTTCTGAATCAGCACCCCAAATAACCGAACCGAATCTAAAGTTGACCAAAAACTGATTCATAACCCTTTTGGTACTAATGTTGGAGAGTGGTCCCTGGACAAAAAAAGGTTGGGAACCACTGAGCTATTGGGACCCTATATGGGGTCAGGACCCACAGTTTAAGAAACCCTGTTCTGGAGGGACCGTGCTAATTAAATCCATGAATGATCAAACCTTCAAAATTAAACCCACAAATGTGGAGATTCAGCTGAAGACTACATCCATAGCACTCCTTTGAGTCACCAAGCCTCTGATTCTATTACAGTACAAAGAAAGAGGATTAGCTAAGACTTGTTATTGAGAAGCATATGCCGGCTTTTAATAATCACACCATTGTTTTCTAAATAGTCACCAACCAACTTTTAAATGAACTGTTCTAGAGACTTTCCTAGTATTTGACATCAAGATGACCAGATGGTAGTTCTCAAGTTCCCTTCCCATCACCTTCCCCTTGAAAATGAGAGTAACACTTGCCATGCTCCAGTCTGCAGAGATCTCACCCGTTCTCTAAGAACTCTCAAAGCTGTGAAGTTATATCTGCAAGTTCTTTTAGTATTCTTGTATGTACTTCATAAGGCCATAGGGACCGCAAGTGATTTAAATGAGGGGTAATAACCCACCCAACACACAGCCTGAGCCCCTTCATGCAATCCAGCCATCCCATCCAGAACCAATCTCCAACCAGCAGTGTCAACAGCAGCCATCCCACAAATGCAATGCGTAATTACGCACCACACACACCTCTTCCTCCTCCAAATAATATATCAATAATAATAATATAACCCACTCAAGACACAGCCTGAGCCCCTTCATGCAATCCAGCCATCCCATCCACAACCTGAAAAAGTTACAGAAAATGAACACATCAAACTACTCTGGGACTTCCGAATTCAGACTGATAGAGTTTTGGAGCACAATAGTCTTGACTTCACAGTCATGTTAAAAAACAAAGTATGGATTGTCGCTGTTGCAATCCCAGGTGACGGCAGGATTGAAGAGAAAGAACTAGAAAAGCTGACACGATAAGAGGATTTAAAGATTGAACTGCAAAGACTGGCATAAGCCAATAAAGGTGGTCTCAGTGGTGATCGGCACACTGGGTGCAGTGCCTAAAGACCTTGTCCTGCACTTAAATACAGTCGGCGCTGACAAAATTACCATCTGCCAGTTGCAAAAGGCCACCTTACTGGGATCTACACACATGATTTGCCAATACACCACACAGTCCTAGACACTTGGGAAGTGCCCGATGTGTGATCCCATACAACAGCCAGCAGAGTGATCTTGTTTGCTGTGGACTCATCTTGTTGTGTTTCTAATAATAATAATAATTATTATTATTTATTTGTAGACCACCCTATCTCCCCAAAGGGACTTATAGCAGACATTCAATGCCAAAAAGGCAAAAACATACAAACAAATCACATCAAAGCAAATCACATCAAGCAATGTAAATAATCCTACTTTAAACTTAATAATAGACAAAATAGTAGAAGGTAAAACATTAATGACCCATACAAACATAAATGCATATTATAGATTATCACTTCCTAAGGGCACTATTAGGCCTCCCTAAAGACACTCCAACTGCCATGATCCGCCTTGAAACCTCTGTCCCAACCCTAGAAAGCCAAATAGATAAAAGGATCTTGTGCTATTGGCTTAAAATCCAAGAAATGCCAACTGCTAGATTACCAAAAAAATGTCTCTTGGAACTTAACAATGGTCTACCTGTTAACAATTGGGTCCACAAGGCAGCACAACTGGCCATTAAATATGGTCTCTCGGTTAGTGAGCTGGCAAAGCTAGACCACCCCACAAGGAAGACAAAAATAAACAAGACAATATTAGAAGTCACTACACTTACAGACCTCCAGGCTGCCTGTGACTCTCCGTGTGCCCCCCTATACTACAGCCTTAGACAACCCACTGGCTACCCAGACTACCTTGACAGCCTGACCTTTGTCCAGCTCCGACGAGCCTTCACAGAGCTCAGACTAAATATGTTTGATTCAGCGGAAAGGGACGGGAGGCTTAAAAAAGTCCCCAAAATTGAACGAAGATGTATTGTTGGTTGCCCCTACCCAGAGGACCTGGTACATTACTTAATGTGCTGCCCCCTACACAAAGATCCTAGGGAGCGCTTTATCTTACCTTTACTGGACAACAAAATCTTTCTGAATTCTCAAGAGATACTACTCTACCTCCTTATGGATACAGATAAATATACGACCTGGCGCGTAGCCCTGTTTGCCCTTGCGGCTAAGAAGATTAGGAGGAGGCACATAGCGGAGATGGCTGTCCTATGTAAAGGAGATAATCTGGTTTAAGAAGGTTTAAATGTGACTCATGGTGTATAAGTAACTGGTAACCTTTTATTGTCTACTATGCAAATTCCATATGTATTGTTTTGTGTATGCGCTCTTTTTTATTTTTGACTTGCAACGGCCTTTGGTCAAAAGCAATAAATTTTATACAGATTATCACTAGGTAAACTACATTTAGAAACATAACTGAAATGTTACAGAAAAATGAGGTGATTTGCAGCAAGCAACAGGCAGAAGTCAAGTCCAGTATCTAGACAAGGTTTAACATGTATCTAGGCAAGGATGTAAGTTGATACATGTTAGTCTTCCCCCTCTCCATCCACCAGAGTGCAAAGATGGGTTTTTAGCAGCATTTTGAAGGCAGTTTTTAGTTCTTTTGGGAAGGCGTTCCGGGGGGGGGGGGGGGGGGGCACTGAAAAGGCCCTATCATTCCTACCAGCCGTGCTTGAGATGGAGGTGGGACCAAGAACAGGGCTTCCCCCGCAGCTTGCAACACTCAAGCCAGTTTGTATACGGAGATGCGGTCCTGTAAATAGTCTGGGCCTGAACCATTTAGGGCTTTATAGGTAATGACCAGCACTTTGTATTTAGCCCGGAAGCAGATCAGCAATCAGTAGAGCTGCCGCAGCATGGCAATCATCATCTCACGATATGGTGCTCCAATTAGTAACATAGCCACCGATCTCTGAACTAGTTGCAGCTTCAAAGGCAGCCCCACATAGAGAGCATTGCAGTAGTCCAGATGGGAAGTAACCAAAGCGTGGATGACCATGGCCAGATCTGGCATCTCAAGATATAGGCACAGCTGGTGCACAAGTTTTAATTGTGTAAAGGCGCTCCTGGCCACCGCCGACTCCTGGGGTTCCAAGATCAGCGATGAGTCCAGGATCACCCGCAGACTGAGAACCTGTGCCTTCAGGGGGGGTGGGACCCCGTCCAGCACAGGCTGTAGCCTCACACTCTGATCTGCTTTCCAACTAATCTGTTTTGTCTGGATTTACCTTCAACTTATTAGTTCTCATCCAGTCCATCACTAACGATAGAACCGGTTTAGTGGCAGAATGGCATCCTTGGCTTTCAGTGGAAAGGATTAATAGAGTAAGGTGTCATTGGCATAAATTTGACACCAAACTCCAGCGGTTGATCTCTCCCACCAATTTCCAGTGGATCATCTCTCCCAGCGGTTTCATGTAAATGTTAAACAGTATGAGGGACAGAATTGAACCCTGAGGGACCCCACAGGCCACTGGCCAGGTAATCAAATAGGAGTCCGACAGCTCCACCATTTGGGTGCAGCCCTCCAGGAAGGAATGGAGCCACTGCAAAACAGTGACTCCTAGTGCCATTCCGGAGAGCAGGCCCAGAATGATACATGATTGATGGTTTGGAAAGCCATTGAGAGGTCCAGGAGGACTAGCAGGGACATGCTCATCATAGATCATCCACCAAGGCGATCAATGCCATCTCTGTCCCATGACCATTTCTGAAACCAGATTGAGATGGCTCCAGATAATCGTTTTTATCAAAGAAACTTTGGAGTTGTGATGCCACCACCTTTTTTAGAACCTTGCCCAGGAAGGGGAGGTTTGAAACTGGCTGGTCATTACTCAGTTGAGTGGGATCCAGTGCTGGTTTCCTTAACAAGGGTCTTACAATTGCCTCCCTGAAAACAATTGGCATTATGTCCTGGATCAGGGTGGCATTCACCAGCCTCTCTTTACTTATTGCCTCTTTACTTATCTTGGCTTGTAGTCTTCTCCTTGTCTCATTTATTCTATTTTCAGTAGAAGAGAGAGTCAAAGCAGGTGTTGAGCTGTTTCACCTCTTGTCTCTCACCAATCTTCTCTACCCAACAAAACATTGTTGTTGTTGGTTTATTTAAAACAATTATATCCCGCCCTTCTCACCCCGAAGGGGACTCAAGGAGGAGCACAGCATATATATGGCAAACATTCAATGCCGGGACAAGAATTAATTACATGCATACATAAATATTAGAAACATTCCTCTCAATATTAAAATAGACTGTTTAAACCAGGGGTGCTCACACTTTCGAGCTACTTATAAAACAACCAAGTCAAAAGGATCTACCGACCCACTACTCAGAGAGCCATAAAAGCAAATTATTTGAAAATTTATTTCAGTGAGAGCCATATAATATATTTGAAGACTGAATTCAACTAAATGTGAGTATAATAAGCCCCTGAATTTATTCATAATAATGATGATGATAATATTCATTCAGCCTCTGCTGCTACTACTACTACTACTACTACTACTACTAACAATAACAATAGGTTCCTAGAGTAGAAGGAGACCTTCAATTTATTTATTTATTTACTTTATTTATATTCCGCTCCTCTCACCCCGAAGGGGACTCAGAGCTGGTTACAGGTACACATACTTAGCAGACAATCCCTGCCATTTTCCACATATAGACGAACAGAGGCAAACTCTGGCCACCAGGGGGAGCTGACACACTCCTCATCTCTCAGCATTCCCAGCATCCCTTGTTGTTCCTTCCACATTCCTCAGCGTTCCTGGAGTTCTTTAATGGCCTCATAATTCAGTCAAAATTTGCCTCCCCACTTAATGTGGTACCTTTATCTCCTACTTGACAGATGCAACTGTCTTTTGGGCTGCAAAGGTCGACAGCAGGCTACACTTAAAGGTCGAGCACCCACCTCGACCCGGGCAGGCCTCGAACTCATGACCTACTGGTCAGAGAGATCTTATGCAGCTGACATTTAGCCAGCTGCGCCACATTCCCGGTGCATCCAAGGACCATCCAGTCCAACCTCCTTTTGCCCATAAGGGAAAAACACAATCAAAGCACAGATGGCCATTCAGCCTCTGATAATAATAATAACAATTGGTTCCTAGAATAGGAGGAGACCTCCAAGGACCATCCAGTCCAACCTCCTTCTGCACCTGGGCGGCGTCGGGAGCCTGCGGGGCGGGACTGAGCCTTCCTCCCACCCTGCCTGCAATCTACCAGGACGCCCTACGTGATCTACCAGTAGATTGCGATCTACCTAATGAGCACCCCTGGTTTAAATCCATCTTGATCATCTGCGTCTAATCTAATTGGCCTGGTAATGTTTCCTATCACCGCTTTATTTCCCTGTCTTGAAAGCTTGGTCCCACAGTCAAGTTTTTACCATTCTTCTGAAGGACAGGAGGGAGGGGGCTGAGCTGATCTCACCAGAAAGGGAGTTCCATAGCCAGAGGGTAATTGCCGTGAAGGCCCTCTCTCTCATCCCCACCAATCGCACCTGTGACAATGCCGAGGCAGAGAGCAGGGCCTCCTCAGATAATCTTAATCTCCACGGTGGTTCATAGGGGGAGATGCGTTTGGACAGGTGGTGTGCCTTCAAGTCTTTTCCAAGTTAAAGTGATCCTAAGGAGAACCAAACTTTTCGCAAAGATTTCTGGAACTGAGAGTGCGTGACTTGCTCTGGTCAACTGGGGAATCAAGTCCTGGTGTCTGCAGTCATAATCCAACACTCAAACCAGTACACTAATGCTGGCTCTCAACACAGCAACTCTACCATTTCCTTGTTCTTCTCCTTGCTCCAAACATATAAAAAAAATCTCTTTTTTTAATTAAAAAAACCCCAATAATATGAACCTCTCTTGAATTTGAACTTATCCTATGGTGTAGTCTTTCTTACATTCTTCCTGCAAATACTGAACAATTGTATGTGCTTTTCCTTGGTGATTTGTCCATTATTCCATTTAGACCCATGCCCCCTCCCTTAAACTCAGCTGTTTAGATTCTGCCCTATTTAATGGGATTTCAGGCAGTGTACAATACCATCAGTGTAAAATGTGGAGCAATTTAAACCAGTGAAAAATAATTTAAATGACTAAAAGCATATTAATCAATTTGCCAAGGTTAAAAATTGAGTGTTTACATCCGTTTAAAACAGTTCAAGATACTTAAAAATAGTATCAGGACACAAGGCAGTTTAAAAAAAATTAAACCTAATGTAGTTTATTATGATTTACAGATTCATAAATAAAAACAAATCCATGCCAATTACTCTACCCATTAAAAACCCATTAAAATGCCTTTTTGATAGATATAATCAATAACCATCCCCTCTCCTCTCCTCATACTTTTCTCCCTTGGGTGACTTACTTATGTCTCACTCAGTCTGAAAACCTAAGGGGGAAGGCGTTGTTGTTGTTGTCAATTGCCCTCAAGTCAGCCTTGAATAAGATCCCCAAGTCACCCTGTCAGCCTGCAGGATCTGGACCATGGCTTTGCTTTCTTGATTGAGTCTATCCATGTGAAATGCAGTCTTCCTTTTTTCCTACTGCCTTCTACCTTACCAAACATTTTATTTTCCAATATAGCTGCCGTTCCGAGTCCCAGTCATATTCTGATTTCCTAATTGAGTCCCTATTCTGGGTGGGTGGGTGAGGAGAGCTTTTTATGATCAAAAAGCTATCAAAGATCTTACTATAGTACATAAGGCACAGTCTGATTTCATTTTGAAATTCAATCAATCAATCAATTTTTATTACTTGCTTAGTCGCCTTCCACCAGGGGTGCTCTGGGTGACTTACAACATAAAGCCAATAAAACACTTTAAAATAATTAGAATTAAAACCACAAATCAAACACTCTGCCAAAGAGCCAAGTCTTCAGTGCAACAGTAAACCATCTCAGTCTGTGCATGGCTCGGATGTCAGGTGGCAGAGAGTTTCACAGTTTTGGGGCGGAGGCTGAGAAAGCTCTCCGCCTAGTGACTTCCAGGGGGATTTCTCTAGGGCCCGGTATATGGAGGAGATTCTCTTGGGAAGATCAAGGTGACCACTGGGGTTGATAGGGGGAGAGGTGATCTCTAAGATACATTGGTCCCTGGCCGTACAAGGCCTTAAAGGTCAATACCAGCACCTTGTAGGAGATCCGGGATTCGTTCGGTAACCAATGCAGCTGACACAGGATAGGTGTTATATGACATCCCACAGGGGTTCCTGTAAAGAGCCTGGCAGCTGCATTTTGAACTATATGAAGTTTCCAGGTCACTGACAAAGGAAGGCTGACGTATAGAGCGCTACAGTAGTCCAGTCTTGAGGTGACCATGGCATGGATCACTGTGGCTAAAGCCTCCCCGGAAAGAGAGGGCGCCAGCCGCCTAGCCTGGCGAAGATGGAAAAACAGCTGCTTGCTGACGGTGGAGACCCAGGCCTCCATCGCCGGCAGAGTCGTAGGAAAAGATTTTCGCAACCATTGCAAGCCTGGGATGATGATATCGTTCAGGCTGACGCTGTTGGGGCTGCTGGTCCACCTATCCCAAGAAATGAGAGCGGAAATATTGCCTCGGCTGATGCCGCGGCTCCTGATGCTTTCTCCGGGACCCTCCCTCTGACCTTGAAAGCAAAGAATAAAACTGAAGAAATTCCGCACTAGGACATTTTGGAGTGCTGGAGGAAAGAGCTGGGTGAGATCTTTGGGGAGTCCCCAGCGGCAGAGACAAGAAAACTCGATTGGGAAAGGTTCCCATGCTGAGCCCTCTCGTCTGGGTGGAAGGGATAATAAAGGTTCCTCTCCCAAAGGTAGTGGGGGCCCTGGGGGCTTCTGCTTCGAGGTCGGTCCCTGAGAATGTCGTTGGACTCACCCCAGAAACCTGTACATCTCCAGGGATGGTTCGACCTCCCTCCTCTGACCTCAATGTTATTTTTGGACCTACACATCTGGCAATTCGACTGTTACCAGGGGACTTGAACTTTACACCTGCCCCTCGGCATCCCCCAGGGTTCATTAAAAGCCATATGTTATCTGGCCTTGCATCTTCCCTGTTTCAGGGGACCAGTCGAACCTTGGGAACTTAATGACCTTATAGGCCAAGGGAATCCTTGTGATCACTGGGAGGGGGAATTATGGCATTAGGACTAGGCTTACGTTTTAGAGAGGTGCCTTGAATCATAAGAGGACTCGGAACACCTCTGACCTGTGTCCTATTCCCAGGTACGTTGATGACAGCTCACCATCCTACCTCACTCCATCCTTGCTGCTGATTAATGCCAGATCTATTGTAAATAAAACCATTATCCTTCAGGAGTTTATCTTGGAACAGAGTGCAGACCTGGCGTGCATCACGGAAACCTGGATTCGTAAGGGAGATAATATACCCTCATATGAATTAACACCTCCTTGCTTCGTGGTGTTCCAGCAACCTCGGACTGAGGGAGGGGGGGGGAATGCTTGCCCGTGACTTTTATTCCATCAGGGCCATTCCGACGCTGAGGATTGCTGGCATTGAATGTATTGGCTTGATATGGGACATGGGTGAGAGCATAGCCTTCCTCCTAATGTACCGGGCACCTAGTGCCCGGGGGGGAAGCCTACCCCAGCTGCTTGATGTTGTGTTGGATTGGGCCGTGAGGTTTCCCAGACTTGGAGGACTTCAACGTTCATGCCGACATGGCATTGCCTTCACCAGCAGCAAAGGATCTGGTATTAACCATGTAAACACTGGGACTCTCATTGATTGAGACCGGTCCCACCCATCAGGCCGGTCACATGCTGGATTTGATCTTCGGCACCAGAATGTGGATGGTCTTACCCTCAGTTGTAGAGGTACCATGGTCTGACTACTCCACTCTGAAGGTCCAAGTAGAGATCCCACTCACCCCTCGCTTAGGTAGCGAGCCGATTTTGGTTCGCCCAAAAAGCCTTATGGAACCCACCAGGTTTCTAAATCCTCTAGGGGATTTGGGAGCTGCCAGCGACTCTCTCGAAGGGCAGGTTGACAACTGGAACACTAGTTTGTCTACAGCCTTAGAGACGATCGTCCCCAGGCACCCTTTCCGTCCCCACTGAAACGGTTCTCCTTGGTTTACTGAGGAGCTGTGGTTGGTAAAACAAGAAGGGAAATGGTTAGAGAGCGCGTGGTAACGAAGTAACATGGTGACGAAGTAACGAAATCTGCTTATAAGGCATTTAGGAAGGCCTATGAGCCAGCTATTAAGGAGGCCAAAAAGTATACAACACCTCTTTAATAGCTTCTGCTAGATCCCGCCCAGCGCAAATTTTTAAAATAGTTCGTTCGATGACCAATCCGGCCCCCTTGGTCCAAAATTCGGTAGATTCGACTATCACAGCTGAGGCATTTCGAAAGTTCTTTGCGGATAAGATTGCTTTGCTCAGTCAAGAGTTGCCCCTCACGATTGATACGGTAAGTGAACTTGAGGCACCATGGCCGTCCACCGGGCCTGCCCTCAGCTGATTTGTCCCGCTGGATGCAGAAGCTGTCGACAAGATCCTTGCCACTGCTAAACTGACCACTTGCTCCCTCGATCTGTGCCCCTCCTGGCTGGTCAAGAACTACCTGGACGGTTTACGAGGCTCTCTGATGAATATAATCAACGGCTCCCTTGAACAAGGACTTTTCCAGATGGGGTTAAAGAAGCAGTAGTCCGCCCCCTGCTGAAGAAGCTGAGCTTAGACCCCTTGGTTCTTGCCAATTACTGCCCAGTCTCGAATCTTTCGTTTCTGGGCAAGATAATTGAGCGGGCGGTAGCGGGGCAGCTCCAGCAATTCTTGGACGACACAGCTGGCTTAGTCCCCTTCCAGTCCGGGAAGAGAATGGGACCGAGACTGTTCTGATTGCCATCACAGACCAGCTCTGTTGCCAGATCAGCGCTGCTAGTGCTTCTTGATCTCACTGCAGCGTTTGATACTGTTGATTACGATCTGTTGATACACCGCCTCGCTGTGTCCGGAGTCCGTGGGCTGGCCCTTAATTGGTTCAGCTCATTTCTCCAGAACCAGGGACAATGGGTGGAGTAGATGAGACAAGTCTCTGAGAGGTGCCCCCTCTATTGTGGGGTACCTCAAGTGGCTATCCTTTCCCCTCTTTTATTTAACATATTTTTTATTTTATTATTTTTTAAATTTTTTAAATGGTATTGTTTTATGTAAATCGCCTGGAGCATTTTAATGGAGGGTGATTAACAAGTGACAAACTGATGATGATGATGATGTTGATCTATGTTCGACTGCTCGCTCAGCTGGTACAGAGTTTCGGACTGGAGTGTTATCAGTACGCTGATGGCACCCAGGTCTCCGCCTGGGATTGATGTAATTCATTATCTAACTTATGTTTGCAATATGATCCCTAGTGCCTTTGTTTTTCCTGAACCCAGCTTAGACATTTGCCATTTCTCACTCCATATATGGTAAAGGTGTTGTAGAATTTTGAGCACTACTTTGCTTTCAAAGGCTCTCTAGTTCCTGTATTCTCTGAGGTCCCCTTTGAGGAAAACTGGCATCTTATGTTAAGCATTTCCTATCTGTGGGTTATTGTTTTGTTTTTCACATCTGTTGACAAATTTTAGTTAGAACTACACTGAATTCCATCTTTGTAGCTTGGAACAACACTATTGGTATGCCATTTGTTCCTGGTGGTTTATTTATGTCAGATTTCCTCAGTTTCTATTTCACTTCCTAAAACAGTAGGTTCATCTTCAGATTATTCATTTTTGAATGAACGTGTCATACTTTCATCTCTTTTATGTAGTACTTCAGTCTATTTATACTTTGTCATGTAACGTGTTCACCTCCTGGTCATACAGCGTCCTATTCTTGATTTAAATTTCCTTTTCCTGTCTTGGATCTTGTGGAGATGTCTCTTGTTCTTTTTTCTGTTTTGTTGTCATCTCCTGTTACAGTGCACAGATTATTATTCTAGTTCTCCTTGTCCCTGCATACAAGTCATAGTAAATTCAGAGTTCTGACTGTAACACTGCCACCTTTTACTTTTATTTCTCATCTCTGTAGTTAACTGTGTGAAGAGTCTAATCTCTCGTCCATTGAGGCTTCTTTTTCTTGTTGGCTAGAAATAGTGTCTTTTTGCTTTTCTCCCTGACAATGTCCTTGGCTTTAGTCCAGAGTTCTGGCTCCCAATCAAATAGGCTTAATAATCCAAATCTGTGTTTATGTCATCTTTAAATTCTGCAGGATGGTCTTCTGGTTGTATTTTGCAATGATGTTGTTTAAGTGTTCTTTGGTTTTACTCTAATTTTGATACATGGTCTGTGCCACATTTCACTCTTGGCCTTGTTTTTGCAAAGAAGTTGGAGTTTCTTTATAATCTCCTTCCAATTCTGTAGTCCATTTGAGTTCTATATTGGCCATCAGATGATGCCCCCCCTCTCTATACACACACACACACAATTGTCATTGAATTGCTTGAAGAATATTCATTCAGTTACTGCCAGAAGTAGCTGTAGACTGTAGGATGGGAGCCGGTGGGCTCCGTGGCAAAAGGGAAGGGGAGCCAGCATATTCAGCCCCGTCATTACTATGTGATCAGTTTCCTCCTGGACTCCATCATATACTGCTTCAATTTATTTCTGTTCTGCCTGTGTAACTGGAGAACAAACTTCAATTATGGTTTAATTGATGGGTTTTCTCTTAAGCCGTATTGATATCATTTGATCAAACTTTGTATTACTTCCTTTGACTGTTTCATTAGCTGTGTGCTACTTATAATTGTTCCCTACTGTATCCCAGTAGCTCATTGAGTGCCATTTGACCTGGGAGTTTCATCTTTCAGTCGTGTCTTTGTTCATTTTCAGTTGTCTCATCATATGATTTCCAGGATAAATGTCTTTCAAAAGGAGTTTACTGAGTAGAGGTGTCCTCTTCCATTTTTCCACAGAACTTAGACATGTGTGGCCAAGCAATGTCAGGATGTGGCCTATTGTTGTTTATTCATTGAGTCGATTCCGACTCTTTGCAACCTCATGGACTAGCCCATGCCAGAGCTCCCTGTCGGCTGTGGCCACCCCCAGTTCCTTCAAAGTCAATCCAGTCACTGGGTTGTTTTAGATTTTTCGGTCTGTATGGCAATGTATTAGAAGCATTCTCTCCTGAAGTTTCGCCTGCATCTATGGCAAGCATCCTCAGAGATTGTGAGGTCTGGGACTATCAAGGACTATAAATAAATACGCTGCCTCAGAGTGTGGTGGAATCTTCTGCTCTGGGGTTTTTTAAGCAGAGGCTGGATAGCCATCTGTCAGGAGCTCTTTTATTGGGTGTTCTTGCTTGGCAGGGGCTGGATTGGATGGCCCTTGTGGTCTCTTCCAACTCTGTGATTGCATAATCCTACCAACTTGTTTGTGTTTTTTGCAATGAATAGGAAGAGGAAAGCAGTGGCGGTATAATAATGTGAAGGTCAAAGACGAAGGAATAGGGAGAAACAATATCCCATAGAGTCAACAGATCAGAGAAGGGAATATGTCTAACAAAGGCAGGCAGCAAACACAAATGCTCTTACTCAACTATAAGACCACCTTAAAACACGGCTGTATACTTCTCTGACTCATATTTTGCTCGCGCAGATTCATTCTATCCCATTTTCTCATCTGTTAGATAACAATTCTTCAAGTCTTACATGAAAAGCTTGTATGAGTAAACATTATACAAAAGCATTTCTACTTAATGCACACTTTTTATTTGCAAGACCTTTGAGTTCATACGATTTAGAAGTACAAATTCTTCAGAAGTGAAAAATCCAAAGGATATTTCTGTTGTGTGCTTGTGTGAATGAGGTCAATTCATAATAAAATGTGAATCACTCAAATCCCACCCACCCCTTCTTTATGGTGAAATTTTCATATGCACTCAATGTGCAATTGATACTGAAATCCAGTATGGGTTTGACATTTATTTGAATTAGTGACTCACTGGGGGATTTTAAGAGTTATAGTCTAAAAAGGTAACATTTGCTTGTACAAAGTATGTTTCCTGGAGTGAATTTTGCCAATGTTGAATTGGAGTTCCCATCCCATTATACCTTACTTCTCTCCCACTATTCTCTTGTGAAAATTACTATGTGAATTACTAGCAGCAAGACGTTTAAGACTATAAATCCAATTTATAATTTCCAAACAAATTACACTGAAGATTGCAAAGTAAATATGGACATTTTAGTAGGTATTAAACATACCGTAAGTGAAATGCGTACTTTCCAAAAGAATTGTGAAGTGATCCATGCTTTGTTCACACTGTTTCCTACCATACAAGTGGTCCTCTGTTTCCATAGATTCTGCATCCAGGTTTCCTTCACCCATGTCTTGAAAATAATTTTTGAAAATACCAAAAAAACCAACTTTGATTTTGCCATTTTATATAAGGGACACCATTTTACAATGCCGTTGTATAATCAAACTTAGTCATCCATCGATTTTGGTCTCCATGGGGTATGGTTGGTCCTGGAAGCAACCCCCAATAAATACCAAGGATCCATTGCTATAGGCACACTAAGAAAATGATGTTTTTCCATGCTAGAAAACACAATAAAGCTCCCTGCATTTAGAAATATCTATGTCAAGGTGGATAGGGAGGTAACTTGTCAAACCTTCTTTCTAACCTAACAGAATGAGCATGAATATTTTTGCATTGCCATGTGAGTCCTAAGAAAAGTTTGAGAAAATGCAGTATAGAAACAGGATTATGATCACATCGTCTCTGTAAAAGGGGAAATATGGGAGAAAAAGCGGAGAACAGATCAAGACCTGAAATTCCCTCCTATGCCTAGAGGTCTTCAGCTAGTGATGTTGAATTGGAAAGGCTGAGAATTATCAAGAAGAAGGATCATCTGAAATGACAGCTAGAATTAAAATATGGAATTATAATCTAATGTGATGCCGGTGCTGGAAATACTACCATCTCACTCCACCATAAAAATATGCATTATAACCTACAAGCAGGCTCAGCCCCCCAATTCTTAAGGTGGTCCACGAGAAGGCCTTACTGGTACATTATTTAAACTGTTAAGTGTATTCATATCATGATCTGAGCACTATGCCCAATATATCCTATATGCATTCACTTGAGGTCTGTCTTCCTCTTCCTGGGAAATTACTACATGATCACCCATTTCCTTCAATCTGGACCTTGTACAAAAACCCAGACATTAAAAAAAAACTAATTAGCTCTGAGATAGAGTACATAACCTGGAAAAAGTGGATGTATAGTAACCCTAAGCACAACTACATGCCCGTTTGCTTGATTTACTAACTATTTACCAGATTTATATTAGTGGGCAAGAAAAAGTTCATTTTTCAGAGTTACAGTCAAATAAATGTGTTCATCACAGACAGAAGCAACAACAGTCTTGTTTATAGATAACAGATTAGTCAATAAACAAGGCAGAGCAACTGTGTTGATTACAATGATGAGAGTATTTAATAAATGCTGTTACACTGGGCTACATTTGAAAGATTATTGAAGGCAGAGCCAGTGAAATCTCTGGTGAAAATTGGTAGGGTTAGGGAGGGAATAGGCCTTCCATTCTTAGAGGAGGCAAGAATACTTCCATGGGAAACTGAGGAGAGGTTGCTAAAGGATTCTGTGTTACAGAAAAATGTAGTTGGGCCTCGGCATAAGTCTGGGGTTGGTTCAGCTAAGGGCACAATAGGTCAATAGCAAGCTAGAGTTGTGAAGTCTTGGCTCTGCCTTTTCCTCTCCTCTGCTTCAGCTCCCCCTATTTATAGGTTTTCCCAAGAGTGTAGATACCTTTCTTTGTATTAGTTTTGGATGGAGCTTAAAATCCCCCCTGAGGCCAGCATTAGTTGGTCTATTTCATTTCCCTGTATAGAGATTTCTTACTGGACTCCTCCTTTTTCTACAGTCACTAGAGGCTTGGGGCATTGTCTGGTATCCTAGGCCCAAGCAATCCAAAAGCAGGCATCCTTAGCACCTGCATTCAGCAGTATTTTTATATCATCAGTCCAAAGGCCAACAGAAGCTTATGACCAGCTTATGTTTCACAAGAAAGAAGATTGAGACAGTATATTACTATCACTTTGCACCAGAGGCAGAAGACTCCAGAGAGATGACTGCATCCAGCAAAGGCTCCTTTTGCAATGTAATGTTTTAAGTTACCTTATGATAGTCCCAGGTAGAGTTAACCCTTTATTCACCTTGTTTGCAGTAAACTCATTTTGGTTATCTTTTCACCTTGCCTAAAGTATTTCAGCAGACTAAAATAAGCTTTTGCCTGCACTATTTTTTTTTATTCTTAAACAATGTTATGCCAATCCCTGTTTACTAAACTCTATGATTACCCGACTTGGAAAAGATTCCTCTACATGGGCAAAATGCCAGGATCTAGTGCAGTGATATGCAAAAAGTAATGTAAGCTATTGGCAGGTAGTTAGGAACAAACAGTGTATTGCTTGTGTAGTATAACATCGTTAGCAATCTATTGAACAAGTGAGAGATTCACCTACTGGTTTTAAAATAGTGTTTATATTATATTGTGTTCGTGGTGGCGAAACAACTTCAACAGAAATTTGGCTGAGCTGAAACAGAACATCCAACTGCTCAGAGAACTCAGCCTGTTTAGAGTCGTGGCTCGTATACACACAGGCAGTCAACCAAAAAGGGGTCTGTCCCAAAAGTAATGGGAATGATTCTATTTTTTTTAATTGAACATATAAGCAATTACAGTTTATCTGCTTCAAAATAGGCTCCTTGTGATCATATACAGCAATTCCAGCATTGCTACCACTCTTCCTATCAGTTGAGGAAGTCTTCACTTGAGAAGTTGTTCAGTCCCCTTGTTATAACTGCCTGGGCATTTTCAACTGTCCCAAAATGATGTCCTTTGAGGCAGGTTTCGATCTTGGAAAAAGATATTGCATGAAGCTAAGTCAGGACTATATGGTGGCTGAAGAAGTGTTCAGAACAGCCCTCACACATACAGCCATGTTGTTCTCATGTCTTGAAGTTGAATGATGCTGTTCCAGATCCCTCTGCATTTTTGCCAATGAGAAAACACAAAAACTACTATACACTTTGCCAATGTGGTTACTGCTACAAAGGTGTGGACTCAACTAAGAGTCAAAATGTATGCCTGGATTACCCCTCTATCTTCCTCAACACCCCAGTTTCCTTCCCTGGACCTTCTGCACTGCGCAAAAAAATTATCATTCTCATTACTTTTGGGACAGACCAATGTATAAGGAAGCAGAAGGGTGTCCGAAGATAGAGGGGTTGGGTGAATTGTGCTGACAAGGCAACAGCTAGACCCAGGAAAACCTGATCTGCCCTTGCAACAGAATATGGGATGACTGAATGCCGAGATGATAGAATGGACTCTATTGCTTTAGACTGCTTGTAGCACTATGTAACCTTTTGTCACTACACATTGATGACATTTTGATGTTATTAACAAAGTTCTACCTGACCTCATTTCCTTCAGACACATTTCAGATGCACTTTCTAGCTGACTTCTTGGTGGTGGTAGAGTGTCAGTCAAGATATCTCCACACTGTACCAGCTGCCATGTGAAAACACAGTAATACCTCCTGATTCTTCTATCATAACCACATTTGCTCCTTCTGCTTTTTGTCTCCCTCATTTTCACTCCTTTTCCTCATGCATATTCCCCAAAAATGCACTTTTGCTTTTTCTGAAGAAATGTTATGGAATGAAGAAGAATGGGATAGGCAGGATTTTTTTAAAAAAGAATATGTGAATTGTGTGTGGATAGGAATATAAGGTCAAGGTACAAAACAGGTCTGTCTGCAGAATCTGGAAATGGGAGGGCTAAAGAACCGTCAGCCCAAACCCACTCCATATATAATCACATGGACCCCTTCCACGCAGCTGTATAAAATCCCACATTATCTGTTTAATAATGGGTTGTATGGCAGTGTTGACTCAAATAATCCAGTTCAAAGCAGATATTGTGGATTATCTGCCTTGATATTATGGGTTATGGTTGTGTAGAAGGGTGTGACGACTTGGTCCACCCAATTCTTAAAATCGCTACCACCAACCTAATGTTCTTATTAGGATTTTGTAATTAAATAAGATTTTCAGTTAGGCTCCTAATAAAATCACCCACTGAGAGGAAACTGAAAGAAGTATGATCGAGGCTTTCTTTAAAGTTAGGTATAGAGAAAGGACCTGCAGGTAGACAATGAGGCTAATTTGTCAAATACAATTTCTTTGTTTGTTCATATGCAAAAATATATCTTGTAACATAAACATATATCAGAGTCACAGACTCACAAATGAAAAGACCCATACAGGGTTAAAGCACAATTATACATCAACCATTCAATAGTCCATAATAATATCAGTATTCATTAACAATTCAATAGTCCATAGTAACGTCAAAGTATAGTCACGGAAATGTAGAATTCGTTCAAAGTGGAGCCAATCAATTCATTGTGGGGGCCAGGTTGACGGAAGTCACCGGGTTCCCGCTCCGTTTCGCTCTATCGAGCGCTTTGTCAAAACCCAATATTCAAGGTCAGGCATTTGAGGCATCCACACATCTAAAGTAAATATATAAAAGGTCCAGGTAATAACAAGCAGTCCAATCCAAAACAATAAAGTATTACCATACATAAAGCGCAATGATACATACCATTTGTGATACATGCAGTCAGGCACGAGCCAAACTCGAGGAGTAAGGCACCGTGCAATTACATAACAAGGTATTTAAGAATCAACAGTTAATTGCCTGATGTATAACACCAGTATAGGGGAGTAACAATTTAATTAAGTAAGGAGGAAATCGATAAACTTTCATTTAGCCCTCGGGAGTGCTCTGTGGAGAGGGAGGAGATCCACCGGGTTTCAGCGCGCATTA
Organism: Anolis apletophallus; assembly: GCA_030556195.1. Taxonomy (NCBI): domain Eukaryota; kingdom Metazoa; phylum Chordata; class Lepidosauria; order Squamata; family Anolidae; genus Anolis; species Anolis apletophallus. Next base: position 185,575,281 of record JARBWK010000002.1, read on the forward strand.
AAGCGATATGGATGTCCATGTGAGAGCTAGTAGTGACTTTTTCAATGCAAGAGAATTTCAGATCTTCAGGGCGATGTTTAAAATCAAAACAATGTGAATATAAAACAGAGTCACATTTCCCTTGTCTCACACAAGATTTGTGTTCCGATATATGTAAACGGAAAGCCCGTTTAGTTTGACCAATGTAAACAAAGGGGCAGGACAACAACATCTGAGGGCGTAAACTAGCCCAGACGTATTGCAGGTAGCGAAACACCTGATGGTAACCGGAGTATTGGCATGTTCATTCCTGATGATGCGATCTCGGCTAATGTTGCTGCAAGAACTGCAGTGGCCACAATCCTGAGAGCCAGGAGTAAGGGCACTCGTTAGAAGAGGTGGTCCAAAAGTAGAGTGAATCAGTAAGTCCTTAATATTGCGGGTGCGTTTGTATGCCGTTAAAGGTGTCTTCTCCAAACCCGGTATATCAGATACTAAGTCCCAATGTTTATGTACGATCTTACGTAAATGATTGCTATGTGGAGTTAACATCAGGGGCCACACCACTCTGTCCAATGCAGGTTTCTGTTGAGTACGTAGTAAAGATGTTCTAGGAATGTTGGCAGCCTTTTCTTGGGCTTGAGTTAAGATGTGTCGAGGATAACCCCTTTGAGTCAGTTCTGTCATTAAAGAGCCAGTGGCCCTCTGATAGTCTGCTGGAAATGAACCATTTCGTTTAAGCCGTAGAAGTTGAGAAAATGGAAGGTTCTCCTTTAGCGCAAATGTATGAAAACTAGAATGATGGAGGAAAGAATTCCTGTCAGAGAATTTCTTATATGTTTTCACCTTAAGTTGGTTCTCCATTCGAAATACTGTAACATCCAAAAAATTTACAGAGGTAGTGTTTGCGCAGACAGTAAATTGGATATTCCTGTGCCAGGAATTCATCCACCTGGTAAAATCACTGATGTTTGTGTGTTTACTGACGACGGCAATAACGTCGTCTATAAAACAAAAATACAACTTAATATTGTGAGCCATGGGATCTGTAGTCCCAATAAATTTAGACTCTAAGTGGTTCATGAAAATATTCGCGACGCTCGGACCGAGGGGGACCCCATGGATACCCCGGATTGTTGAACATAATAAGTCCCATCAAACGCAAAATAATTCAGCTCGAACACACAATCAAGCAAGTCAATGAGAAATTCAGTGGGCGGGTTTGGATTAGACCGTGAGTCCCACAGATCTGGGATGATTAATCTGACTTTGTCTAAAGGAATGAAATTATATAAAGCTGTACACCGCATCGAGTCGCCTTCGGGCTGAGAGAGGCGGTCTAGAAGCAAAGTAAATAAATAAAACGTCTGCTGAGATCAAAACATTACCCTCTTCAAGGGGAAAATCCTCGACCTTGTTAATGAAATCCATAGTGTCCCACAAAAACGAAGCCCCTGAGGATGCGTAATGTTTTAAGTGAGAGTCAAGGAAAGAAGCAGCGGGAAAAATCATAGAATCAGAACCGGAAATTATGGGCCTTCCGGGAGGCGAGGTTAAGCTTTTTTGAGTTTTAGGCAAAATATAAAATTGAGCAGTGCGGCAATTCTTATGAATAAGGAATTTGGTAAGTTTTTCATCAATAAAGTTTAAAGAGGCTGCGTTATTCACTGTGGTGGTGATAATTTTGAGAAACCTGTGGTAAGGATCTCCAGGCAATTTTAAATAGAATCTTGATTCTGAAAGTTGCTTATGGACTTCACCTAAGTAATCAATCTTACGTAAACAAACTAAACTTCCACCTTTGTCTGAAGGCTTAAAAATAATATCAGGGTGATTACCCAAAGTCTTTAAAGTGTTAATGTCTCTGGGCGAGAGGTTAGCCCGTTTGAGGTCATTGCGGTGGATAATGTTGTTCCTCACATAGTCGGCAAGGGCCATAACATTAAGTTGAACCTTGGTTAGTCTCAACTCTTTTTTGGTTAATTCTTGAACAGAGGTAGTTAGGGGAGAGGTACTGGAAGCACCTGCCACATCAGAGAGACCCTGAAATGACAATTGTAAAGCTTCTTCGAATTGTAAAGGGGTCGGCATAGTGAAAATGAACCTGCTGAATAAAGGAATTTCTTTTGTGTACACACCGAGATGTTCCTCTTTAAATATTAGAAAAGACCTAGCAACTTTGTATAGAAACATTAGACTTAGAGAGCATTTTGCAGCTACCCCTTCTCCCTCCCCTTCAGCCTCACAGAATCAATTTTACATCAGAAGTAAGTTTGTTCCTTTTAACATTTCCCATAGAATAAAAACGTTTGAAGACATAGTTACCAGGAGGCCTTGAAAATGGACCACTGCAATGACCTCAAATGGGCTAACCTCTCGCCCAGAGACATTAACACTTTAAAGACGGCTTAAACGAAATTGTTCATTTCCAGCAGACTATCAGAGGGCCGCTGGCTCTTTAATGACAGAACTGACTCAAAGGGGTTATCCTTGACGCATCTTAACTCAAGCCCAAGAAAAGGCTGCCAACATTCCTAGAACATCTTTTTTTTAAAAAAAATAGTTTTTATTGAGTTTTTACAACACAAAAAAATACATCAAAATACAATTTTAAAAAACAACAGTAAAGATAGGGAGATAATAGAACGAAGGAAGGGGGGACGGGGGATAGAAGGGGGATAGGAAAGTGTCGGGAAGAAAAGAAAGGAAAAGTTCACTTGGCGTGAATGTAATTTGCTTTTACCGTACATCAAGGTAGCCCACGTTCACTTAAATAGGTAAACTTATACTAAGGTTTCGGGGGGTTAGAAACATAACAATAGATAGATATATGTTCATGTAACATTATTGATTTCATAACTCAACTATCCAGTCGATCTTGTTCTCCCTTAGGTATTTTAAAATCGGTTTCCAGTCTGTTTTTTCCATATTTATGTTTTGTTTTAGTGATGTTGTCAAACAGTCCATCTTTGTAATTTCCATAATTTTCAGCCTCTAGTCATTCAATGTTGGAATATCTCTCTCCCTCCATCGTTTGGCAATAGTTAGTCTCGCAGCTGCAATAAGGTATATAAACAATTTTTCTAATATTCAGCTTTCATTTCAAATTTAATATTCAGACTTATTTGAATTTCTCTATATATTTTCTTCCAGAACTTTTTTACTCTCCGACAGCCCCACCACATATGGTACATACTTCCTTCTTCCTTTTTTACATTTCCAGCACCTCGAGTCTTGTCTTTTATTACATTTAGCTAATACCACTGACGTGATGTACCACCTATGCAATATCTTCATGTAGTTTTCTTTTAGGCTATATGAGTAAGTATACTTCAGATGCAGGGCCGTAGCCCGGCTTTTGATTCGGGGCTGAGACTGGGTGGAAGAGGGTCTACCCTAGCAAACCTTTTGTATTGTTATCCCAATAACCCCATTAATGTGGGATATAATGAGCATGGTGATCAGATCATGATATAAATAAACATAACAGTTCAAATAATGTACCAGTAAGGCCTTTTCGCGGACCACCCTGAGAATTTCGGGGGCTGAAGCTCCCTTAGCCCCCTACATGCCTGTTCAGATGTGTTCTCCAGGTTTTTTCCCCATATTTCAAGTTTAATGTTGTGTCCAAAAATTTTTGCCCACTTAATCATACTATCTTTTATCCCCTCTGATTCTGTGGCCCACTCTAGAAGTTTTTTATATAATAATGAGATGCTTTTCTTCTTTTTTTGTATTAATTTGTCCCAAAAGCCTGCTGTCTGACTGAAGCCCCTAGGTTTATCTTCTTTGTATATCTCATTTAGTTGGGCGTATTGAAACCAGTTCAGGGAGGTTACCTTTTCTTTTATTTTTCCATAATCTTGCAACACAAACTCATCATTGTCTTTTTCCAAAATCTGACAGTATCTTAACCATATTTTTCCATATTGTCTCCTGAAGAACGCTTCCTCAGGGGACAGCCACATTGGTGTTTTTCCACATAGTCTCTCTCTATATTTCAGCCATATCCTTAATAATGGGCGCCTTATAATATGGTTATTAAAATTTCTCTCTATCTTTCCTTTATTATACCAGATGTAGCCATGCCAGCCCACTCTGAGGTCAAAGCCTTCCAGAGTGAGCATTTTTACATTATGTAAGGTGCACCATTCTACTGTCCATTCGAGTGCGGCCGCTTCATAGTATATTTCTAGTTCCGGGACACCAAACCCTCCTCTCAACCTTTCATCTATCATTGTTTTCCATTTTATCCTGTTTTTTTCCCTTGCCAGATAAATTTTGCCAATTCCTTCTTCCATGTCATTAATAATTTTTTATTCTTTAATATTGGGAGATTTTGAAAGAGAAATAAAACCTTCGGAAGCACATTCATTTTTAACAGGGATATTCTCCCTAGCAGTGATAACTTTAAGTGTTTCCATTTCTCCAAGCTCCGTTCTACCTCAGACCACTTTTTTACATAATTGTCTTTTATCAAATCCAAGTTGTTAGTTGATAATATAACTCCCAGGTATTTTATTTTTTTTTGTGATGTCTATATCTGTTTTTTGTTTTAAGATTTCTTTTTCTTTAGTCTCTAAATTCTTGGTTAGTGTCTTAGTTTTTTGTCTATTTATTTTGAAGCCTGATATTTCTCCATAATCATTTAGTTCTTTGAGCCACTCTTCTATATTACTGACAGGGTCCTCAATCAGGCAGACGATATCATCCGCGAAGGCTCTTATTTTTAAAGAGCAGTTTGGAATTTTAAGCCCTATCAATTTTTTGTTTATTCTTATATTTTTCATAAGAAGTTTGAGGGCTAGGATAAAAGGGAGGGGTGACAGGGGGCATCCCTGTCTAGTACCCCTATGTATTAGTATCTCTTTTGTACTCTCCCCGTTGATGACTATTTTTGCCTTTTGTTTTTCATATATGGCTGAAACGCCGTTAATGAAATTATGTCCCAAGTCAAGTTCTTTCATTATTAATGTTATTACACTCCAGTTGATCCGGTCGAAAGCCTTTTCGGCATCGACAAAGAGGAAGGCGGCCCTTTTTTGACTGTTGGTTCTGTAATATTCCAGTGCATCCAGTATAATTCTAATATTCTCTTTTGCCTGTCTTCCTGGGAGGAAAACTACTTGGTCTGGGTCTATCCATTCTAACAACAAAATCTTGAGTCTCTCCGCTAGGATTCCTGTGTATATTTTATAATCCAGGTTAAGCAAGGAAATCGGCCTATAATTCTTCATCTCCGTCCTGTCTGAACCTTCCTTATGTATCACTGTTATCGATGCCTCTGTCCATGATTCTGGGATGGTAGCATTTTGCAAAGCGCAGTTCATAATTGTATGTAGCGGTGAGGTCAGTTCTTCCATAAATGTTTTATAATATAAGGCCGTGAGACCATCAGGGCCTGGCACTTTATTGTTTTTCAGTTTCTTGATAGCATTCTGTATTTCAATTTTAGTTATTGGTGTATTTAATTTTTCTCTTTGGAGATCTGTAATTTTGTCTAGAACATCTTTACTACGTACTCAACAGAAACCCGCATTGGACAGAGTGGTGTGGCCCCTGACGTTAACTCCACATAGCAATCATTTACGTAAGATCGTACATAAACATTGGGACTTAGTATCTGATATACCGGGTTTGGAGAAGACACCTTTAATGGCGTACAAACGCACCCGCAATATTAAGGACTTACTGATTCACTCTACTTTTGGACCACCTCCTCTAACGAGTGCCCTTACTCCTGGCTCTCAGGATTGTGGCCACTGCAGTTCTTGCAGCAACATTAGCCGAGATCGCATCATCAGGAATGAACATGCCAATACTCCGGTTACCATCAGGTGTTTCGCTACCTGCAATACGTCTGGGCTAGTTTACGACCTCAGATGTTGTTGTCCCTGCCCCTTTGTTTACATTGGTCAAACTAAACGGGCTTTCCGTTTATGTATATCAGAACACAAATCTTGTGTGAGACAAGGGAAACGTGACTCTGTTTTATATTCACATTGTTTTGATTTTAAACATCGCCCTGAAGATCTGAAATTTTCTTGCATTGAAAAAGTCACTACTAGTTCTCACATGGACATCCATATCGCTTTAATGCACGCTGAAACCCGATGGATCTCCTCCCTCTCCACAGAGCACCCCTGAGGGCTAAATGAAAGTTTATCAATTTCCTCCTTACTTAATTAAATCGTTACTCTCCTATACTGGTGTTATACATCAGGCAATTAACTGTTGATTCTTAAATACCTTGTTATGTAATTGCACGGTGCCTTACTCCTCGAGTTTGGCCCGTGCCTGACTTCACATGTATCACAAAATGGTATGTATCATTGCGCTTTATGTATGGTAATACTTTATTGTTTTGGATTGGACTGCTTGTTATTACCTGGACCTTTTATATGTTTACTTTAGATGTGTGGATGCCTCAAATGCCTGACCTTGAATATTGGGTTTTGACAAAGCGCTCGATAGAGCGAAACGGAGCGGGAACCCGGTGACTTCCGTCAACCTGGCCCCCACAATGAATTGATTGGCTCCACTTTGAGCGAATTCTACATTTCCGGTGACTATACTTTGACGTTACTATGGACTATTGAATTGTTAATGAATACTGATATTATTATGGACTATTGAATGGTTGATGTATAATTGTGCTTTAACCTTGTATGGGTCTTTTCATTTGTGAGTCTGTGACTCTGATATATATTTATGTTACGAGATATATTTTTTTACTTATGAACAAACAAAGAAATTGTATTTGACAAATTAGCCTCATTGTCTACCTGCAGGTCCTTTCTCTATACCTGTGCTCAGGTAATATCAGTACTTTTTTGTTGTATATTTCTTAAAAGTTAACAACAAAAGAATTTATTAACTTCAACAGGCTTTAAAACAAAGGCACAGATCTTAATGGTTCTTCTACTATTGAGGCAACAAGAGCGTATGGTTACAAAAGATGGTTCAACAGCGTGATGGTCTACTTAGTATGAAATGTGCTGGAGCGTATTAGTTTCAATAGAGGTCTTCTTCTCTTAGATCTTAAAACAATTCCCAGTCAGTGCTAAGACTTGACTGTAAAACTCTCTCTCACACTAATGTTGAAACTTGTGGCGAGCAGATGGTTATAACTTGGAACTTCTATTCCCTAAAAAGTTCCCTGAGTCTTGTCTGAATGAGCTAACAGACTCGTGCTAGCTCCCAGTCTCAGAGCCCACCTTCCTCTCTATATCCAGAGACTCCAAGGTGTCCTGACTGACTATCCCAAGTCAGCCCTACTGGCTCTAAACTCTAAGCAGCACCTGATTCTCTTCTGACCCTAAGAGCTGTCAGCTACCCTGACCCCTTAGTTCAGACTAATCCCTAGGTGTTTCGCTATAGAACAGACTGATTCAGACTAACAGCTGAGGCTTGGATGTTACTTGTCCAAAACCTAGCTCAAGGCAGACTGCTAAGGCTTGGATGTTGCTTCTCCAAAGCCTAGCACAAGACTAAACTTCTCTGACCGGATTTCTCCCTCCTTGTCAGCTTAGCTCCTCCCCTATGGCTCTCAGCCAATCTCCTGGGAGACACTGTATCTAGACAGAGAAGCCCTAAAGCCACTCCCCCTGTCTCTGGCAATTACGTTCCTCTAATGGCTGCCCTGTGGAACTCCCTCCTAAGATGGATGCCAGCTATTCTAACCAGGGAGCCAAACTGCAACACAGGCTTTGGCCTGCTCAGAATGGGTGAGTCCTTACAAAGGGCCCTCAAGAAATTGTTTTTTATTGCACTAGGCATTATTGCACTAGATATATATAAAGCCTTTGACTCGATGGGTTGGACAGTGTTGAAATCATTAATTTAAAAATATGGTTTTGGAGAGGGGTTCCAACATATAATAGAACAAATATATTCAGAAAGCAGGGCTAAAGTCATAATTAATTATTCAAGTACTGAACCCTTTAGTATCATGCAAGGAGTAAAGCAAGGCTGCCCTCTTTCTCCGGTATTATTTATATTAGTTGTGGAATTATTGGCCTCTGCCATCAGGAAGGATAATGAAATACAGGGAATGGGAGTGGAAAACAAAATCAAAATTAGCTTATTTGCGAATGACACACTTTTGACAGTCAGAAATCCAGATAAGGCACTAGACCGGATAAATCTATATTTAAAACAGTTTGGAAAAATAACAGGCCTAATAATTAATTGGAAGAAAACTGAGGTAATGACAATAAACCTAGAGAGAAAAGACAAAGAGAAAATAATTGATCAATTTAAGGTTATTTATTTATTATTTATTTATTTCCATCACTTCTACCCCGCTTCTTCTCAACCCCCGAAGGGGGACTCAGAGCGGCCTCACAAACGGCAACAATTCGATGCCACACAGTATACATATAATAGAACAGTTAAGATTAAAATACATTAAGATTAAAATACATTAAAATACAACTAGAATTAAAATACATTAAAATACACTTTACATTAAAATGCATCATGTACATTCACAACAGTTAAAACAGTGTTCCATCCATAAAACATTAGGTCTTATAGACCAGTTTGCCATCTTAGTCCAATCTAAAGTGCCATATCGTGCTAGTGTGCAAACGCTTGGTTCCATAGCCAGGATTTCACTTTTTTTCTGAATGCCAGGAGGGATGAGACTGATCGGATATCAGTAGGGAGTGAGTTTCACAGACGGGGAGCCACCACTGAGAAGGCCCTACCCCTCGTCCCCACCAACCACATTTGAGAAGTAGGTGGGAGCGAGAGCAGGGCCTTCCCGGATGATCTTAAGGTACGAGATGGGACGTAGTGGTTGATGCATTCGGACAAGTAAGCTGGGCCAGAACCGTATAGAGCTTTAAAGGTCAAAACCAGCACTTTGAATTGAGCTCGGAATTGGACAGGCAGCCAGTGGAACTGACACAACAGGGGGTTGGTATGCTCCCTGTATGTGGCTCCCGTTAGTAACCTGGATTAACCCGTTAGGTTAAGATTAGAAACAAAATTAAGTACTTGGGAGTCACAATACCTGTCAATTACTCAGTGTTAAAAAAAATAAATTTTCATAGACTATTTAGGGAAATTCAAGAAAGACTGCTAGAATTCAAAAAAATTAATCTCTCATGGTTTGGCAGAATAGCCATTTGTAAAATGAAAATATTACCTAAATTTAACTTCCTCTGTAATATGTTACCTATTAAATTGCCGGAGGTTGATCTTAAAAATGGCAGAGAATAGTCAATGAATTTTGTAATGGAACTAGAAGATCCAGACTACCGAGAGGCTTATGGTATATTTCTCAGAAATTAGGGGGACTAGGAATACCAGAACTAAAAACCTACCACCAGGCACACATTATAAAGGGGGTGTTAGGCTGCTCTCGGAACCTAAAGAATTTGGGGTTTTTTTTCCCTGTAGGAGTTCTCTTTTTATTGTTTTTGGCTTTGGGAATTTGGTCCTAGATAGGCTCTAAATGCAAGTGCTATGATCTGCCAGGGTCAGGCATAGCTATGATGATGGATTTCCATAACTGTGGTGGCATCTGAGGAGTTGACCTCCCTCCCCCCAAACCCACCTTAGAAGCCAACCAGCCACACCAACCAAAAGCATTCCAAGCTGCTCTAGAACAATGATGTACCTCAGCGGTAGACATCACATAATCAGGACAACAGTCATGGCGTTCCTTTTCCTTTCATCTCCCTGTCCCATGGTGTCTGAAAGATATAAGGAAAGGAAGAAAAGGGGAAAAACTAATAGGCTATTTGGGGGGACAATGTCAAGAGGTGGGGTATGTTAATAGTGGCATAACCCTAGGGTCATCACATCCTTTGAAAGAACCTGCACAATTCAAAGAGCATATATAAGATCAGACACTATATGATGCGGGATCAAAGATAACTTTTCTGAGAAGCAATGTAAATAGTTATACTTGGGTGCATCCAAAGTGAATGAGAAGTCCCAGATTTTGTTCCTGTTCTTTTCAACATTATACTTGGATAAAATAAACCTGCCCAGAGAGCTGGTATAAAAAGTGTCGGATCATACCAGAAGCTGAGAGAAAGTATTATGGGATACATGATTTGTATATGGATCAAGCCAGTCCATACTCCAGGAAATGAAGGCTGGCTGCTCACTGGAGGGAAGGGTATTAGAGGCAAAGATGAAGTATTTTGACCACATAATGAGAAGATAGGAAAGCTTGGAGAAGAGAATGATGCTGGGGAAAATGGAGGGAAAAAGGAAGAGGGGCCGACCAAGGGCAAGGTGGATGGATGGCATCCTTGAAGTGACTGACTTAACCTTGAAGGAGATGAGGGTGGCAATAGGCCACACCCTGGTCCTGAGGAAGCCCTTCGGGAAGAAATGAAGGTGCGCAGGATTCAATCGATTTGTTGACCCCTGGACGTCCTCCTGGGATTATTATATTTGGATGGACATGGGACATTATTGACCCTATTATTGGATTATTTTGAATATTTCCCTTATTTTCGGAACAGCGTCCGGGACTGTGTCCTTCTTTGATTACGTCAGGAACTTTCCTCCGCCCATCCCTGGCGTCTCCGCTCACTTGCATGTGAGCCAGTTGACCGCTATAGCGTAAGCATATATATGTATGGTACTTACCTTTAAATGCATTAATTTCGTGTACTTGTATTGCTTTAAAAAAATAAGATTTATGAACTAGAGACATTGATATTGTTGACTGCTATATTGATTAGAAAGACTCTTTTCACTCCTCTTTCTGTTTGTTGCATTCGTGGTACAGCCCACCTCTTTTTTGACAGGGAGCTCTGGCATGGACTGGTCCATGAGGTCACAAAGAGTCGGAAATGACTGAATGAATAAACAACAACATATATGGATCTCTAAAATAAATTTGCAAAGGACAACAACAAAGCCTGCAATTTTCTATAGTCTTTATAGGCTCCCATCAGTCTTTAACACAAATGTGGCAAATCCATTTTTTAGAATTCAAAATGTTTGCATGTATTTATGGATTCATCCAGAATCTGGGATGTTACAAAATGGCCTGAAGTGTTGTGTTGCAGTTGTGGACTGTACATTGATTACCCCTAAGGCAGAAGATTTTTTTTTACACAGCTTCAAATCAAAGGGAGAAATATTAATTGCCAGATGAAATCACATCAGTTGAACTCACATCTAGTTATATCATCAAGATCAGCAAAAGCAAAAGCATTACACTGGGATCTCTAGGCTAGCAGCCAATGAAACCTCAAAGGATGCTCAGGCAAATATAAAACAATAAGAGTTAAAATCCATGTCTTTTTCAAGCAGTGAAAATAAGAGGGGGAAATGTCACGTTTCGACAAGCCTGGAGTCAAACATTCTAGTAAAGGTAGAACAAAATGAAATAAACTATGGTGGCAATGCAACACTCACAATTCATAGTGTAAATAGAGTGCAACCACTGTGACAGAGGCCAGACAGAAAGGCAGAGAAACGTTTCTGCTCCAGCAACCAGAAAACAAAGATGTATGACAAGTATGTTGTTTTAGGCAACCACCTGTGACACCAGATTTCAAATTAAGTAGTGAGAACAAATCTTCTCCCTGAAAAATGCTGTAAGAGAAGAAAGGAAGATATGGCAAAGAATCCAGAATATGTAAGTATGATATGAAGATGACCAATAGTTTTGACAGGCATCTTTGTGTTTGGACACATGGTTGAGATATTCCTATACCTAATTTTGATGGATTTAAAAGAAGCATTACAAAGAATATAAAAAGAAATGAACAAGAGAAAGTGAAAAGAAGAAAAGGGGGCGAGAGAGAATGGAAGGTGATGAAGTCGTAACCATCTAGACAGGTGAATTAGCTCAATGTTTTTCAACCTTTTTTGAGCCGCGGCACACTTTTTACATTTACAAAATCCTGGGGCACACCACCAACCAAAATGACACAAAATGACACTCTAACACAGTAATACATATAGTTAATATGTTTTTAAATGTATTTATACACTCAGTGTGAAACCTGGGCCTGTTTCGATGGACACAACATAGATATCCTGGCAGGAATGGCAGAAAGACACAAACTTCCCACACAGAACTCCCATAACCAAGAGAAAATACTATAAGAGTTTGGTGGGCATTGACCTTGAGTTTTGGAGCTGTAGTTCACCTATATCCAGAGAGCACTGTGGACTCAAACAATGTTGGATCAGGACCAAACTTGGCATGAATACTCAATATGCCCAAATGTGAACACAGATGGAGTTTGGGGAAAATAGACCTTGACATTTGGGAGTTACAGTTTCTGGGATGTATAGTTAAAACACAATCAAAGAGCATCTTGAACTCTTGCAACAATGGAATTGAACCAAACTTGGCATATTGAACTCTCATTACCAACATAAAGTACTGAAAGGATTTGCTTGGAAATTGACCTTGATTTTGGAAGTTGTAGTTCACCTTCACCCAGAAAACACTGGACTCAAACAATGTTATGTTATGTTGTTGTTTGTTTTCTATCCAGAATCACAATGTTGGAAGGAGGCTCACCACTTTAAGGTTCCTAAAACATACATGGGAAAACTTCGGCCTTCTGGGTGCTTTGGACTTCAACTCCCACCATTCCTAACAGCCTGAGGCCCTTTCCTGTTTAAGTGGCTGAGGGGAGAAAGGAAAAGGGCCTGAGGCTGCTAGGAGTGGTGGGAGTTGGAGTTCAAAACACCTGGAAAGTCTAAGTTTGCCCATGCCAGTTTTCGACAGAGACCTCTTCCTCCCCCTTCCCGCCCTTTCTTCCCCTCCTGCCGAACACTTACTTTTTCTTCTACACTGCCGCTTTTGCCGCCATTTTGATCCGAGGGGGCAGTGTGAGCATGTTCAGGAGGGGAGGGGGGAGGGAGGAAGACATGACCCATGCGGGCACTACTGCGCAGACTCGCCCCAGAGCAAAGTGAGGCAAAGTGAGCAGAGCGAGGCTAGGAAGAAGGGAGCCCGAGTGGAGAAGAAAAAGTGTTCGGCAGGAGGGGGGAAGAAAGAGTATTGAGGTTCCAATTTCCCACGGCACACCTCATGATCGCTCACGGCACACTGGTTGGGAAACACTGTTTTGGAAGCATTCTCTCCTGATGTTTCACTTGCATCTATGGCGGGATTTCTGCCTGGCTGTTTTCCATTTTCCAATGAGAGCACACTGGGAAAGGAGTAATAGGATAAGTCCAAGGCAAAGACACTGTTGTCCTGCTATAATTGCAATATACCGTCTCATGTGATAAACTCCTAAAAAACGCTCCCCAATGTCAAATCCGAGGAATTGACACATTAGACCAGGAATGGGCAATTACTGGCCCTCCAGGTGTTTTGGACTTCAACTTAACAGCTAGTAAACTGGCTAGGATTTCTGGGAGTTGAAGTTCAAAACACCTGGAGGGCCGGTAATTGCCCACCCCTGCAACAATTGAAGTGAAATCATAGTGCTAAAGATGTGTGATATGAAAGGTCCCAAGAGATCCACACCATCACCCTGGTTGAGGCCAATTGCGCTTTCGCTTCTCCCCTTCCTAGGAATGTATATTTTAGGGACCATTCCACTTAGTGAAGATGTAGTTTCATTATATAATGATATGAAAAACTCCGTTTCTTTTATTTCGTTTCTTCTTCCTTGATATTACCTTCTTTCACATCTGTTATGATTGTTGTACACCATTATTTTGGATCATAAGTTGCCTTATCCCCCCCCCCCCCAGAAATAACTTATTTATAGAACTTATAAATAACACATTTAAAATAATGTATTATGTTAATTTGTTAGAAGGGTAGAATAAGGGAAGGAAACAAGTTCACATTTTGCTTTTAACTTAAGGTCCATACTCATTAAACTTTTTGACATCAAGCAGTATGCTGCAACTCTTTATTTGCTACTCTTCTGCCCTTATTCCTGATCAATGATTAGAGATAAGAAGCTATTTAAAGCCTGAGAAGGTTTTTTAACTCTTATAACAGGGATATGTTTGCTTCTAACGGGGGGGCCTTGGGTAGACTCTGATAAGGTTGTGCATAGAACCCAAACTCAGGCCTGCAAACTGGTACAGTTTCTTTAACATGCAATGATTAATTTGTATTGTTGAAGGCTTTCATGGCCGGAATAATTGGTTTGTTGTAGGTTTTTCGGACTGTATGGCCGTGTTCTAGAACAGTGTATTTCAACCTTTTTTGAGCCGCGGCACATTTTTTACATTTACAAAATCCTGGGGCACACCACCAACCAGAATGATACAAAATGACACTCTAACACAGTAATACATATAGTTAATATGTTTTTAAATGTATTTAAACACTCAGTGTGAAACCTGAGCCTGTTTCGATAAACACAACATACTGTAGATATCCTGGCAGGAATGGTAGAAAGACACAAACTTCCCACACAGAACTCCCATAACCAAGAGAAAATACTATAAGAGTTTGGTGGGCATTGACCTTGAGTTTTGGAGTTGTAGTTCACCTATATCCAGACAGCAAACAATGGACTCAAACAATGTTGGATCAGGACCAAACTTGGCATGAATACTCAATATGGAATTTGGGAATTTGGGAAAAATAGACCTTGACATTTGGGATTTATAGTTAACACACAATCAAAGAGCATCCTGAACTCTTGCAACTATGGAATTGAACCAAACTTGGCATATTGAACTCTCATTACCAACAGAAAGTACTGAAAGGGTTTGCTTGGGAATTGACCTCGAGTTTGGAAGTTGTAGTTCACCTACACCCAGAGAGCACTGTGGACCCAAACTATGTCATGTTATGTTGTTGTTTGTTTTCTATCCAGAATCACAATGTTGGAAGGAGGCTCACCACTTTAACGTCCCTAAAACAGGCATGGGAAAACTTCGGCCCTCTGGGTGCTTTGTACTTCAACTCCCACCATTCCTAACAGCCTGAGGCCCTTTCCTGCTTAAGTGGCTGAAGGGGGGGGGGGAGGAAAAGAGCCTGAGGCTGCTAGGAATGGTGGGAGTTGGAGTCTAAAACACCTGGAAGGTCTAAGTTTGCCCATGCCAACTTTCAACAGAGACCTCTTCCTTCCCCTTCCCCTTCGCGCCCCTCCCCCCCTCCTGCCAAACACTTACTTTTTCTTCTACACTGCAAGGGGGCAGCGTAAGCGTGTTCAGGAGGGGAGGAGGGAGGGAGGAAGATGTGACCCAGAGCAAAGCGAGGCAAATCGAGCAGAGCGAGGCTGGGAAGAAGGGAGCCCGAGTGGAGAAGAAAAAGTGTTCGGCAGGAGGGGGAAGAAAGGGTATTGGAGGTTCCAATTTCCCACGGCACACCTCATGATCGCTCACGGCACACTGGTTGGGAAACACTGTTTTGGAAGCATTCTCTCCTGATGTTTCACTTGCATCTATGGCGGGCATCCTCAGAGGTTGTGAGACCTCACAACCCCTGAGGATGCCTGCCATAGATGCATGCAAGTGAAATGTCAGGAGAGAATGCTTCTAGAATATGGCCATACAGCCCAAATAACCTACAACAACCCAATGATTAATTTCACAAATTAAAGATGTCCAGTACTAATTTAAACATTTTTTGGAACTCATTTAATGAAACTGATTTTTTCAAATTGCTGATGTTTCAAGCTCTGGTGTCAATGGACTAAATTAATTAAGGGTTTTCTATTTCTGTTTGGGCTGACAGTGGAGCTCTCTTTTGAGTCTTTCGCCTGTCATAATGACACCTGTTTGACTCCATTCTCTGGCCCCAATACAAGCATTCACATTTGGGGATGGGGTGAGCTCTGGAGTAGGGCTTCTGCTGTCTCTCTGTAGCTAAAGGGACTCATCGTATTAGAGGTATACATTGGCAAAGAATCTCAGCATCTTACAAATTGGAAGGGATGCAGTCCACATCATCATTTGTCCTATTGACTGAGGCCAAGAAAGTATTGAAGAATGTGGCCTTCTCTCTGCCCCCATTAAAATTTCAGCCTCTTTTTTAGGCAGTGGACCTATGATCTTCTTGGTTGTCCTCTTTCTCAGAATATAGCCCTCTAACCTAACCAAAACAAAACCCAGAAACAACCCTCATTCTTAGCTTTAGCTTTCCAGACTTTCCCCCAAGAAATACTGAGTATTGGTTTGTATTCCTTCTGAGTGATTTTCCCCTACTTCCATTTTTCAAATGTCTTTTTTTTAAAAAAGTTCAATTGAAAAAAATGTATATCCGTTCTGTTTCTTTATTGCTTTTATTTATTTTATTTATTTATTTATTTATTATTCAAATTTGTGAGTCGCCACTCCCGGGTGTCTCGGGGAGACTTACACCAAAGTTCAGGATTAAAAACAGAATAAAAACACCATAAAACACATAAAAACACAGTAAAATACAATAAGTACAATACACAGCAAGCCGGTGGCACAGGTGTGTGTAACTACATCGGCATACACAGTGCAAGGAGGCGGAGTAGCCTACAAATCTCAGCATTAATACCCAAAGGCCTGCCGAAACAGGAGGGTTTTGCACGCCTTCCGGAATGCCACTAAGTCCGTAAGGGCACGGACTCCGGAAGGCAGTGCGTTCCACAGGATGGGGGCAATTATTGAGAAGGCCCTCCTTCTTGTGGCCGTCAGATGGTATATTTTAACGCCGGGCACCTCTAGAAGTTGACCCACCTCTGAACGTAGTGGCCTAGCGGGACAGTATGGGATTAAGGTACACCGGCCCCAGACCGTTCAAGGCCTTAAAGGTCAGTACCAGGATGTACCTGGTATGCTGCTACCAATCTAGTATCATCGCTTCTCGGCCTTTTGGCTAAGATCAAGTGTAGTACCAATCTAGTAATCCTTGGCTCTATTTTCGTCAGCAGTAATCTCAAATCATCGTGATTGACTATTTTGCAATCGGTTTCTTTTTTTGTTAATAAATTGGTTACCGCACTGAATCGATGTTCCACTAAATATGTTGAAGGACATTATTATTGTTGTTATAAGACTCAACCAGTTGGAAGGGAACCCCAAATGTATTATTATTATTATCCCTTGCTTGGCTAGAGGAGGAGGAGGGAGCAGGAAGAGGGAAGAAGAGAGAGAGACACACACAGAGATGGATGGTAGCCTGTCATCTGGCTCACGCCACCACCCCCACCGCCCCCTTACAGGGGTTCAGCACCCCCCAAATTCTCCTGGACCTTCCAGCGCCCCCCTAGATCGCCCCACCGCCCACCACTTTGGGAACCACTGCCATAGACCATGGTATCCTTGTGGGTCGGCTCTCCGGATTGGGTCTTGAGTGCACTGCGTTGCAGTGGCTCTGTTCCTTCCTGGAGGATTATACCCAGATGGTGATGATGGGGGGCACCTGCTCCAATCCCTGGCCATTGACCTGTGGGGTCCCACGAGGTTCCATTCTATCTCTCATGTTTTTCAACATCTACTTGAAACTGCTGGGTGAGGTCATCCAGAGTTTTGGAGTTGGGTGCCACCTCTATGCAGATGACACGCAACTGTACTACTCTTTTCCACCCCAATTCAAGGAACTCCCCGAATCTTGGATTGGTGCCTGGCAGCCGTGATGGACTGAATAAGGACCAACAAGCTGAGGCTTAATCCATACAAGACAGAGGTCCTCCTGGTCAGTCACAAGGCCAATCCCGATAGGGTAGCAAGCTGTGCTTGACAGGGTCACACTCCCCCTGAGGACACAGGTCTGCAGTCTGGGGGTTGTCCTGAACTCATTGCTGACACTTGAAGCTCAGGTGTCAATGGTCGATGGGAGGGCCTTCACACAGTTAAAACCTGTGTGCCAGTTGCAACAGTACCTCACAAAGCCTGGCTTGGCCATGGTGGCCCATGCCTTAGTTACATCTAAAATGGACTATTGCAATGAACTCTGTGTGGGGCTGCACTCTATGTGACGACCCAGAAACTGCAGTTAGTACAAAGATCGGTAGCCAGATTACTAACGGGCTAATTATAGGGAGCATATGATGCTCCTATTAAAATACCACTTCTGGCTGCCAACAAGTTTCCAGACTCAATTCAAAGTGCAGGTTATCACCTATAAAGCACTATATGGTTCAGGTCCAACCTATCTTCAAAACCACATCTTTTTCTGTGAACCCTCACAGTCTCTGACATCTGCCAGGGGGGAGGCCTTCCTCTCGGTCCCACCTCCATCTCATGCGTGGTTGATGGGGATGATAGCGAGGGCCTTCTCAGTGGTGGCCCCCAGGCTTTGGAATGCTCTCCCAAAAGAGATCAGGCTAGCCCCCACTCTCCAAGCCTTCCGAACACAATTGAAGACAAGGCTTTTCAGACAAGCCTTTGACCATGCTTAGACACTCTTAATGAATAGATTCGAGGGCCTAGAGGTTATTTCACCTTGTACTTTATAAGACTCTTATTGATTGCAGTTTGTTTTATATCTGTAACTAGTGTTGCATTTTATTGATTCAACCAGTGAGGTTTTATGAGGTTATGTTGTTTGTTGTTGGTTTTATGTTATTGTTTATGCACTTCTTGTCTTTTGTGTGTTTGCACCTTGAGTGCTTTGTGAACTGTCCTGAGCTCCTCCGGGAGATGGTTTCAGGGTATAAATAAAGTTTTATTTATATTATTATTTATTAATTTATACTTCATTGTCCAGTCCATCTTGGTCAGTTAGGATCAAATTCAAACAGCTAATCCCATTGTGTCCTCCACTTTCTGTAAAATGAAGAGATATGTTTGAAAATACTAAACACATTATTCAAATGAATATTTCCTGTTAGGTTTAACAGACATCGGCATTGACTTAGACCCAAACAAAGACATTTTTTCACATATTTGACAATGGTGGCAAGGATAGTATATATGCAAGGAACTGGAATAAAGCAGAATCTCCCTCAAAAGACCACTGGTAGACAAAGTTTTGGAAATCATGGATATGGACAGACTAACATTTCTTATGAAAAAACATACAGGGAGACCTATGAAGACAATGGATTGGCGGTTATTTAAGGACTATATGAGAATGGAGAAAAAAGAAGATCTGTAACTAAAGCCATTAAGGCAGCGTTTCTCAACCTGGGGGTCGGGACCCCTGTTGAGGTCGCGAGAGGGTTTCAGAGGGGTCGCCAAAGACCATCTGAAAACACATATTTCTGATGGTCCTAGGAACCCCTTTGTCAGAGAAGGCTGAAGATCTCTCTGCCTGCCCTTCTCTTCCTTTTTGGAAACAGACAGCAAATCCTCCCACCAAAAGCCCTCTTCCTGCTGTGATTAGCTGTCAGCTGGCCTCTCAGCCAAGGGGAGGGCTGTTTCTGAGACTCCAACCGGGGAGGGGAGAGGAGTGTGCACTCCCCTAAATCATTGTCAATTTCTCCCAAATCCCTCAAGTTATTTTTTGTCGGTCATGGGGGGTTCTGTGTGGGAAGTTTGGCCCAATTCCATTGTTGGTGAGGTTCAGAATGCTCTTTGATTGTAGGTGAACTATAAATCTTAGCAACTACAACTCCCAAATGACAAAATCAATCCCTCCCACAATTATTGTTATTATTTATGTCATTTTTACCCCGCTCTTCTCACCCTCGCAGGGGGATTCAGAGCGGCTAACATGGCAGCCATTCGACCCCTCCAGTATTCAAATTTGGGCATATCATTTATTTGTACAGTCCAGTGAATGAAGATGCACCCTGCGATCAGAGACTCAGAGCCTCCTGATGGTCCCAAGTTTTAAGACCTTCCATCTGACCGCGACGCGGAGGAGGGCCTTTTCTATTATTGCTCCGACCCTCTGGAACGAGCTGCCCGCTGAAATCCGTGTGCTTCTGAGTTTGCTGGCTTTCCGGAAGACCTGCAAGACCTTGTTGTTTAAACAGGCTTTCGGTTCTTAAATTGCTGGCCTCCCTTGACATTATATTGGCCTCTCCTGAGACTACGTGTATGTTTTAGTTGTTGTTTTAATCCTATGAGTTCTTTTAATGCTGTGTATATGTGCTGTAAATGCTGTTTTATTCTGTGTAAGTCGCCCCGAGCCGGATGGGAGTGGCGACGGATAAATTTGAAGACATGAATAAAATAAATAATATCAGATATTTATATTACCATTCATAACAGTAGCAAAATTACAGTTATGAATTTTATGGTTGGGGGTCACCACAACATGAGGAACTGTATTAAGGGGTCGTGGCATTAGGAAGGCCAAGAACCATTGCATCAAAAGATCATAAAACAGGACACTATCTTGCTGAGAGAAGGAAAAGGGGGAAAACAGTGGAGCAAATACCAAGCACTAAGACTATAAAAAAACATGAAGAAGATTAGAAGACAAGACAATTTATCCCCAGCCTTCTCGCATGGAATACTCCTCTTGCCTCTGCACCAAATCCCTTTCCTACCCACCCTACCCTCAGGCCCGGATCAACACTTTTTGGCGCCCCAGGCCACAGTTTGGAATTGCGCCCCCCCGCCTCACGCCGCCGCATTAAGGACCCTCCAAAGACCCCTTGGGAGGAAGGCAGCCCACACACACACACACACACACCCCTTCCTGGGCGTTTCAGGGACTCCAGTGGGGGAGGCTCGCCCCGCTCCGGAGAAGAGGGAGAAGAAAGAGAAGAGGAGGCAGGCGGCCCGGGCAGTGGTGCCATCGTTGGGGCTTCGGTTTCGGTTTGGGAGGCTGGCTGGCTGGGTGGGTGTCAGGGCAGTCCTGCTTTCATGGCTGGGATGAAGGAGGAGGCGGCAGTGGATGAGGAGGAGGGAGAGGGCTGTGGGGATAGATAGCTTCCCACGGAGGAGCCGCCGCAGGAGGGAGGCGCAGAGGCGAAGACCTAAATTGTGCCTGCTGCTGTTGCTGCTGTGGGGAGGCGGCGTTGGCAGTGTTGCCTGAAAGCGACGGGGCAGGGGTCTCCTTCGCCTCCGAGTGGAGCTCTTCCTTGGCGTCGTTCGGGATGGCAGCCCCGGCGCTCTCAGACCCAGGCTCCAACAGCGAGCACAGCGCCGAATCCCCGCTCCCCGACGACGACGGCAGCTCGGCCCGCGCCGACGCCGCCAGCCCTGAGTGGGGCAAGGAGCGGTTCCGAGTGGACAGGAAGAAGCTGGAGGCTATGCTGCAAGCTGAGGCCCCACAGAGGGAGAGAGAGAGGGAAGGGGGGGGCAGGGACGATTTTTAAAATTATTATTTTATAACATTTTTATTTTTTTATTTTATTTTGGGCCGTGATCTGGTGCCCCCCTTGGCTCACGCCCCTAGGCCACGACCTCATTGTCCCTATGGGCAATCCGGGCCTGCCTACCCTTCCACCCCCTTTTCCTCCCTTTCCCCCATCCATTCTTCTACCTTTGCAAAACTTGCTAAGAAAGATTATACAACAACAACAAAAACCCAAAACTCATAAGCTATCGCAATGTATCATAGCTCTTGGAAACCTCTTTCCAAGGCCAAGAAATGAATGATGGACACTCCAAGTTCGATGCACATTTGTTTTTATTTCATGAAGTCATGACCACTTGTGTATACCCAGTTCTCGTGACTGGTGCTGAAAAACTGAGAATTAATCAGAAACAACAATTTATTTGCTTCATTCAAAATTCCTAGGTGGTTGTCAGTTTGTTACAAATTGGTGAAAACTGCTGGAATGGAATTCCATGGGGAGCAATAGATGGACCACCACAAAGCTAAACAGATTATCTTTTCCCCAAGATAAGACTTCAGCACATTAGAAAACTGCCAACAAGTAGCTGAAATCAAACAAACATGCCGCGCAACCATCACTCTGTGTTAAAAATGCCATCTGCTGTTTTATAACTACGTGGCAGAATGTATCAATGTGACATTCAATTTCTATAACAAATCTTAAAAAACGGAGTGTGTACAACAAACAAAATAAAAGGTTCTGAAAACCACTGTATTTTCATTTCTTTTCACAAACCAAGCTACATCAGTTTTAGTCTGCTGGAACCCATCGAAAAAGGCATAGCAACTAACAGACAAAACACCAGAACTATTTGCTATTGTGTTTGAGAAATAAGAGGAAAAACTTGATTCTCAAACACTTTCCAAATGATCTGGGAATTACAGTTCTGTTCTTCAGCAACAAAGCCCTTCAATATAGGCTTCTGTCCTGGATAAAATTAGCAAAGGCTTAAAAAAAACTTGCCATGCTTCAGGTTGAAGAAAGCTGTTGTTGTTGGTACTGTACAAAGACTATAAAGGCCAGTTGATATTGTGCATAACATCATGTTTGAAAATGTCCTTTGACCAGTAGCTGGCCACTTGGAGTGCCTCTGGCTTACACATCATAAATATCAACAACATCAAAGAACAATAAACATAATAAAAGCAATAAACACAATAAAATACATCTGTGAAAACACAACAATACAGGTGAATCTAAAAACAGAACCGACAGGGTGGGCCACATGAACATATAGAATATTAAAAAACTCGGGGGAGATAACTGGAATAGTGTCGAACACAAAGGGTCACATAGGGGGGGAAAGGTCTCGCAGTAACGGGGGCATTTGGGGAGCCTAATCTCCAAAGGCCAGGTGGAAGAACCAGGTTTCCAGTTGTTTTCTGAAGGATTCCAATGAGGGGGCATTCCTAATCTCTCCTGGGAGGGAATCCAAAGACGGGGGGCCACAGAGGTGAAGGCTTTCTCCCTAGTGCTCATAAGCCAAGTTTGTGAGACTGGCAGGGGAGAAAGGAGGGCCTCCCCTGAGGAGCGAAGGGCTCGGGCTGGTTCATGGGAGGAGAGCCGGTCACAAAGGTAGGCAGATCCCAAACCATTTAGGGCTTTGTAGGTAATCACTTGCACCTTGAATTGGGCTCGGAAAGTAAACGGCAGCCAGTGGAGCTCTTTGAACGGGGGTCGACCGCTCTCTGTAACCTACCCCAGTTATTAATCTGGCAGCCGAGCGTTGGACAAGTTGCAGTTTCCGGGCCATCTTCAAGGGAAGCCCCATGTAGAGAACATTGCAGTAATCCAATCTAGAGGTAACCAAGGTGTGGACCACCATGGTCAAGTCAGACTTCACAAGGTATGGTCGCAGTGGGTGCATGAGTTTTAACTGTGCGAAGGCTCTCCCAGCCACCGCCGACACCCGAGCATCAAGCGTCAGCGCTGAGTCCAAGAGACTCAGCCCCAAACTGCGGACCTGTGACTTCAGGGGGAGTCTAACCCCATCCAGCACAGGTTGCCACCAAATACCCCGATCAGACGAGTGACTGACCTGGGGGACCTCTGTCTTATCGGAATTGATCCTCAGCTTGTTCCTCCTCATCCAAACCATCACAGTGGCCAGGCACTGGTCCAATATCCGAGGGGCTTCCTTGGAATCTGATGGAAAAGAGTAGTGGAGTTGGGTGTCATTTGTGTAGAGATGGCACCGTACTCCAAAACTCCGGATGATCTCACCCAGCGGTTTTATGTAAATGTTAAATAGCATGGGGGATAAAAGGTGGCAGTGGAGCAGAAATAATGCCTGGCAGCCTGTTAATATGTTATCATATTACACATCAGCCTTACAACATCACAACTTATTTTTTAGTAATTGTATTGCTAGGAATTCTCATCCAACAATGTAATAACCCAAGTTCACCTTGTAAGCCATGCAGTCCCTACATATTTCTATCCTGCCTTGAGTCGCCTTCGAGCTTAAGAAAGGCGGGATAGAAATATTGATAATAAATAAATAAATAAATAATAACATGGCCATTCCTGAGTTGTCAAACAGCAAGAAAATCAACACCAACACATTCAGCTATTTACTTTAACTGGACACATTACAGCAGGTACCTGCAAAGGGGTCCTTGGGATGTCTCTCCAAGCGCCACCCTTGCAACTAAAAGAAAATAACTGAATACATTGCTGTTTGATCCTACGTATCTTTCTTTGACAACCTGGGAAAGGCTTTGTTGGTGGTGTGTAAATGGCTTACATGGCGGGTTTGGGCGGTATAATTTAGAGATGTAGCTATGTAAATGAAGCTGCATGAAACACACACGTTCCCCTGATGCAGGCTCTCAACCAGATTTTAGGTATCCAAAGAAAAGGAATAGTTAATAAAAGTTAATGAAAATTCATCAAAGTAAATGGGAATACAAGAGTTCAAGTTGTGAGTTATTTGCAGTGTCTTACTCTCTGCAATGGTAAACACTTGGAGAATGAAGGACAAATTCATTGGGGACAAAAATTTTATTAAGGACCGATGTTTTCAATTTGTCCTCCACAACCATAATTGCATCCCAGATACTTTGCCCATCCCTGGTCTAGATGAAAAGCAGAACATGTGCGGCCAAGCAACAGCAGAATGTGGTTGAGATTATGTAAATGGGAAAGAGCACACAAGCTAGGAAAGGCTGTGGCAGTTTTCTTTTGCCTGGGTTGACAGGAAAAGGCAAGATTCTGCCCCTCTTGTCCTCTCCTCTCACTAACCAAATGCAAACAAATTTTTTCCATTTTGAAATGCATTTGCATGTGAAGTAAGCTGAAGACAAAAAGGGAAAGTCTAAGGAGAAAGAGAGACATTTTAAAAGCAGCTAAGAAAGTGAGATGACAAAGTATCAATTGGGATGCTCTTTACCAAACTGGGATACATTGGCTACAGCAGTGTTTCCCAACCTTTTTTGAGCCGCGGTACGCTTTTTACATTTGCAAAATCCTGGGACACACCACCCACCAAAATGACCCAAAATGACACTCTAACACAGTAATACATATAGTTAATATGTTTTTAAAATGTATTTATACACTCAGTGTGAAACCTGGGCCTGTTTCAATGAACTCAACATAGATATCCTGGCAGGAATGGCAGAAAGACACAAACTTCGCACACAGAACTCCCATAACCAAGAGAAAATGCTAGAAGAGTTTGGTAGGCATTGACCTTGAGTTTTGGAGTTGTAGTTCACCTATATCCAGAGAGCACTGTGGACTGAAACAATGTTGGATCAGGACCAAACTCGGCATGAATACTCAATATGCCCAAATATGAACGCAGATGGAGTTCAGGGGAAATAGACCTTGACATTTGGGAGTTGTAGTTGCTGGGATTTATAGTTCCCCTACAATCAAAGAGCATTCTGAACCCCACCAATGATAGAACTGGGCCAAACTTCCCACACAGAAGCCCCAGGAGGCAAGAGGAGGTCTCTACTTGGGGAAAGGGAGGCGGGCCTTCCCAATGCATGGAGAGGGAGAGACCAAGTAGACAACGGGTGGGGAGAGGGGGGTGTTTGTAATTTTGTGCCTTTATCGAGGTAGGTTTCTTAGGGTTTTATACTTTAACACACTAGACTCTCCCCCCCCCCCCTTTCCTGGAGGCTCCAATTTCCCACGGCACACCTGATGATTGCTCACGGCACACTGGTTGGGAAACACTGGGCTACAGAGTCAAGCTTTCCATTTGAAAGTCCAAATTCTAGAAGATGGAAAATGCATCGTTGTGGATCTCAAGGGGGTGGGGTTATATATTTTTTGTCTTCCACACTTCCTGAAATCCCAAGAAGGATACCAGGAAGTTTTCTTTAAAACCTTCAGTTGAAGTAGTTATCTCTAACTCTTTCACTTTTAAACAGTTCTGGACACACCTTACCCTTTTCGACAACCAAAGAGCCCTGTTTCGTATTTTAAAAAACTAGAAGTGGACCTCTAGAACAGTGGTTTTCAACCTCTTCTGAGCCGCAGCACATTTTTGACATTTACAAAATCCTGGAGCACACCACCAACCAAAATGACACAAAATGGCACTCTGTCATTTTATTAACTGTCACCCTCCCCCCTTGTGACGCCGCTGCTTCTGCCAAACCCCCCTCTCGCCCCCCGCCCCCAAGAGGCCCACATGCAGGAGGCCCATCACCGTCCCATGCGGGAGGGCTATGCTGAGTGGCCGAAGCGCACGTGGGCTCGGCTGAGCAGGACAAATAGGAATTGAGCACACGGGGTGGCTCCGAGCCTCGGAACAAACTGCAACGGAGGCTCGCAGCCATCGCCACCCCCAGCTCTCCTTCCAAAAGGGGTTCAGCCCCCCAGAAGTGCCTCCTCCCATGTCCCTTTGTCTTCCCTGCTGTCGCCTTGGGGCCAGATTGGGAAGGAACCAAGCTGGGCTGTGGAGCTGCGCATCCCGGCCTCTGCTCTGCTCTGCTGCGAACCTGGAGCCCAGCCAGGAGATGAGGGGTTGCTCCCCTTCCCCGGCGCGGAGGTGCTAGAGGGCAGAAAGCCTCACCTCAAACCTCCAGGAGCAGGGTCGGACGGGGGCAGCTCCCGCGGACTCCTCCGCCCCTCTCCTCCTCCTTGCTGCCGGAGGGGAGGAGGGCAGAAGAGCACCCAGGAGCCAGGAAGCAGGAGGAGCCGCAGCCCGGCCAGGTAGCCCTTGGTGCGCAGAGGGAGGGAAGGAAGGAAGGAAGGGAAGGAGAGAGAGAGAAGGGAGGGAGGAACGTTCTGGATGCCGAGGGCTCTCCCTGACTGCAGCCAGGCTGGCTGGCATTGCTGCTTTGGCCAGGAAAGACTCATTTCCGCTGCCTGAAGTTTCCTGCTAGTCTCCCTCCCTCTCTCCCTCTCTCTCTCTCTCCTCTCTGTAATTTCCCACGGCACACCTGATGATCGCTCACGGCACACTAGTGTTCTGCGGCACACTGGTTGAAAATCACTGCTCTAGAAATTTCTGGTTATATAATTTTTTAGATTTTTTACACTCGCTTGGAACAATGGCTCTCAATCTTCCTAATGCCATGACTCTTTGATACAGTTCCCCATGTTCTGGTGACCCCCAACCATAAAATTATTTTCGTTGCTACTTCACAACTTCATCCCTTAGGACTGTCCATGTTTGTGGACATGGGTACTGACTGTTTGGCTAGCAGAGGGGGCTGAAGGAGGCAGCAATGACTTCTGTGGAACAATCTTATCAACCCACACCAGGGTCGCGACCCACAGGTCGAGTCCCACTTCTTTGGACAGTGTACATGGCACCCCAGGGCAGAAATGTGGCCCCCAATTCTGCTGCAGTTGTTCTTTTTTGACACCAACAGAAGGCAAAACAAGTGTCAGAGCTCTCAGGAGCGGATGATTAAGAAGACTTCAAATTAATTTTGAGATCCTGTAAATACAAATGACATTAAGCAACTGTGAAAGGAAAGAATATTAAAAGGCAGGCAACAGGGAAATTCTGAACCAATTCAGCCATTTGCTTAGTGCAGTTTTATTTGTGTATAAAAACAAGCTAGGGTTATAAATTTGAGTGTGCTCTCTTTACTTAAGTGTTGAGTGATTATTTGGTGTGGAGGATGGTGAGATTTATGCTGCATTAGCATTCATAAAGTGGAGATGAACCCAGTCATGAGGGAAAAATTAGATCAATATGTGTTTACTGCAGGAATTCACTTATCTCAGTCGCATCACAACTTTCTCTTCTCCCTTAATTCTTTTCAAAGACTCTCCTGCTAGGGATTAATATTGAAAAATGGTGCAGACAAAGTGCTCACAAAGTGAAGCCATTGTTGCATAGCACAGTGTTTCCCAACCTTTTTGAGCCGTGGCACACTTTTTACATTTATCAAATCCTGGGACACACCACCCACCAAAATGACCCAAAATGACACTCTAACACAGTAATACATATAGTTAATATGTTTTTAAAATGTATTTATACACTCAGTGTGAAGCCTGGGCCTGTTTCGATGAACACAACATAGATATCCTGGCAGGAATGGCAGAAAGACACAAACTTCCCACACAGAACTCCCATAATCAAGAGAAAATACTATAAGAGTTTGGTGGGCATTGACCTTGAGTTTTGCAGTTGTAGTTCACCTAAATCCAGAGAGCACCGTGGACTCAAACAATGTTGGATCAGGACCAAACTTGGCATGAATACTCCATATGCCCAAATGTGAACACAGATGGAGTTTGGGGAAAATAGACCTTGACATTTGGGAATTAAAGTTTCTGGGATTTATAGTTAACACACAATCAAAGAGCATCCTGAACTCTTGCAACAATGGAATTGAACCAAACTTGGCATATTGAACCCTCATTACCAACAGAAAGTACTGAAAGGGTTTGCTTGGGAATTGACCTTGAGTTTGAAGTTGTAGTTCATCTACACCAGGGGTGCTCATTATGGTGATCGGGAGCACCTAGGTGATCTTCAGCTCTCTTTCAGGTGATCTTTGGACCTCACCAGAGAGGTAGAGAGAGAGAGAAAGAGGTGAAGGAGGCCGGGCAAAGTGGGGCAAAGCCAAGCAAGCCCTGCCGCAAGCCCTGCTGCTGCCATCGGGACTCCCATTCCAAGCCGAGACCTGGGCGAGCGAGCTGTGTGGGGCTGCTTTCTTTCCTTGGTTGGGGGCGAGGAGGGGGGGGCTCTGCCGTGTTCCTGGGGCTGAACCCAAGGAGGAGGGGGCTGCGGGGATGGAGACTCCACTTGCTGCTGCTGCTTGTGCCCTCGCCGCCTTTCTCCGCCTCGCCCTCCCTCGCCCTCGAAGGAGAAAGGTGGCGAGGGCCCACGGGGGAGAGAGAGAGAGAGAGAGAGAGACGGCTAGGAAGAGCCACCCTCTCTCTCTCTCTCTCTCTCTCCCTTGGGCATGGACTGCCACCAGTGGGAGGGGTCCTCCTTCCTGCCAGCTGTCCACTTGGGCGTCCTTTCTGAGTGACACCCTCGAAAGGAAAGAAGGAAGGGCGCCCCCGCTGCATCTGTCACCTTGGGAAGCACCTCTTCCACTCTTCCTTCTACTGCCCAGGTAAGGAAACCTCGAGGGAGGATTGAGGGGGGAGGCTGCCGTGGGGAGGCTCCAGCCTCACGTGGCTCCCTCTCTCGGTTGAGTTTCCTGGCCCAGGCAGCAGCCAGGCAGCCCCTCTTCCCAGCCCTGCGCCTTCCGAGCCACCCCCGAAGCCATATCTGGCCAGAGCCCTGGTGGGTGTGCCTATAAATATCCTCCTGCTGCATGCATGGGAGGGGCCTGCTGTGCACGCAAGAAGCAGGACGGGATGGGGACTTCGCAAAAGCACGCAGCAGGTAGGCAACGAAGACATTAAGAGAGAGCGCTCGCGCAGGCAAGGAGGGTCCCCTTCCCGGGTGCGTGCGGCGGTGAGTTCGTGGGCAGGCAAGAAAGAAGCCCTGCGCGGACGGAAGGCTGCAGTAGGAGCGTGCGCGCGCATGTGCGCACACACGCTCACATGCACAACAGGTGATCTTTTCAACTTGATTGTTCATATAGTAGCTCGCATGATGAAAAAGTGTGAGCACCCCTGATCTACACGCACAGAGCACTGTGGACTCAAACAATGTTGTGTTGTGTTGTTATTTGTTTTCTATCCAGAATCACAATGTTGGAAGGAGGCTCACCACTTTAAGGTCCCTAAAACAGGCATGGGAAAACTTTGGCCCTCTGGGTGCTTTGTACTTCAACTCCCACCATTCCTAACAGCCTGAGGCCCTTTCCTGCTTAAGTGGCTGAGGGGGGGAAAGGAAAAGGACCTGAGGTTGCTAGGAATGGTGGGAGTTGGAGTCTAAAACACCTGGAAGATCCAAGTTTGCCCATGCCAGCTTTCGACAGAGACCTCTTCCTACCACTTCCCCTTCGCACCCTTTCTTCCCTCTCCTGCCGAACACTGACTTTTTCTTCTACACTGCCGCTTCTGCCGCCATTTTGATCCGAGGGGGCAGCGTGAGCGTGTTCAGGAGGGGAGGGGGAGGAAGGCGTGATCCGTACGGGCGCTACTGTACAGACTTGCCCCAGAGCAAAGCGAGGCAAAGCGAGCAGAGCGAGGCTGGGAAGAAAGGAGCCGGAGGGGAGAAGAAAAAGTGTTCGGCAGGAGGGGGAAGAAAGGGGATTTCCCACGACACACCTGAGGATCGCTCACGGAACACTAGTGTGACACGGCACACTGGTTGGGAAACACTGGCATAGAACATCGAGAGCGAGGAAACGTTTTTGGACTAAGAACAGCATTCGAAATTGAGCAGTGTCATACCTTCCAACCTTTTACGGATCACAAAAAAAAGTGTGGTCCTGATAGTGATGTTATTAATGAGGAAGAGGACAAATGCTAGCGTAGGTTCCAGTTTGCTTTTGTCTGAACCTACAGGGAAGGACCCGAGTTAACTGAATGACAACTTCTAAATTTGGAACTCAGGCCCCTTCTACACTGCCCTATATCCCAGAACCTGATCCTAGATTACCCGCTTTAAGTCTCCACTGCCAGATATTCTGGGATAAGAAGATAAAATGGGATCAGATCCTAGGATATAGGGACAGTGTGGAAAGGGTCTCGGTTTGCAGCAACTGAAGTAAGTACAGGACAAAGAGGGAAAATGGGGGCAGAAGAGAGAAACCAGGACATTTTTAAAGTAGTTGGAAAAAATGGGATGACAGAAAATTAATCAGGGTTGTTCCTATCAAATCAGGACATTTGGAGGGTATGATGGAGGTCATACTCCGATAGGCTAGGGACAACATGTAGCCTTTATAAGCCTATATAATGTAGCTACACCAGCAGGGGCGGTCTTTGGCATTACGCGGCCTACGCGACCGCGTAGAGTGCCATCTTGGACGCTGCGGGGTGGGGCGCCATCATGAGGTGCCGCGGCGCCGCGGCGGCGCCCGCCCTGCTGCTGCGCTGCGCTCCGCGGTGTTGCGCACATGCGCAGTGCCTACGGACCTCAAGAGAGCTCCGTAGGCACTACGCATGCGCAGCGTGATCTCCTCGCACATGCGCAGTGCCTACGGAGCTCTCTTGAGGTCCGTAGGCACTGCGCATGTGCGCGGATTTACGCGGACATGCCCAGTGCCTACGGACCTCAAGAGAGCTCCGTAGGCACTGCGCATGTGCGCTGATGATTTTCGCACGCATGCCCAGTGCCTACGGACCTCAAGAGAGCTCCGTAGGCACTGCGCATGTGCTTGTGATTTTCGCACGCATGCCCAGTGCCTACGGAGTTCACTTGAGCTCCGTAGGCACTGGGTATGCGCGCGAAAACCTCCGGTAAGTCAGGGAAGGCGAGAGGGGCGGCGGAGAAGAGGGGGAGCCGAGTGAAAGGAGCCGGAGGAGCGGGGGGAATAATGTTTTGGGGGGGGGCGCCAAAATAGTGTTCGCTTACAACTTAGAATTACCTTAGACCGCCCCTGTACACCAGGCTGGCCCTTTGTGTCTTATTGTACTCATGACTAAGACCTCCATCTTCTGTAAACCAATGGTTTGAGAAATGTTTTAAATGGAAAGCATTGGCATGAAGGACGAGGAAGGAGGGATCAATTATTATAAAGGTATTGAAGGGGTCTTGATGGTTTCACTGAGTTTCCTATGTGTGGCAGGTTGGATTTTGATTCTAACCCCTATGTAAAAAAAAATAATTTAATTTAATTCTAACCCCTATGTAAAAAAAACCCTGATTAATTCAAGTCAAGCACACTTTCCCCAGAGGTCTGTTCACACTTTGAGCATTATCTGCATAAATACAACCAGGAGAGACTCTGGGGACCTCCTTGTCACCTATACAGAAGGCCCTGACATCCTCTAGGACAGGGCTGTCCAACTGGCGGCCCGGGGGCCGTATACAGCCCCCCAGCCCTTTCCCTACGGCCCCCTAAGCTTTTAAATAAAAAATGAAAAATGAAAAATAAAATAAATAATAAAAATTTAAAAAAATACCTACTTCCGGGTTCAGAGCAAGTATCGCGAGAATATGCAATCCACGCGGGATTTCGCTGCAACGCGAGATCACGCCGGCATTGACAGCAAAACCCCAGGTGGATTACGTATTCTCGCGCTACTCTTCGGCTACTCTACTACTGGATCGCTGAGGCCCACAGATGCGATTAGGACCTTCTTCGACTCAGTCGGTCGTCGCCTCTCTCATCGTCCGGGTAATCCTGGATCCTGTGCATTTGGAAAAGGTAGGCCGAAGCAGGGGGGGCTCCTCAGGGGGGCTCCTCATTCCCTCCCTCCATCTCCCCTCATGTATTAAATATAAAATTAAATATATTTAAAGATGAAATAAGGGGAGATTGGATACATTAAAATAAGGGGGGAGGGGAGGATGGAATTAAATATATTTAATATTAAATAAAAATAAGGGGAGAGGGGAGGATGGAATTAAATATATTTAATATTAAATAAAAATAAGGGGAGAGGGGAGGATGGAATTAAATATATTTAATATTAAATAAAAATAAGGGGGCCGGGAAGAGGCCGGGGAGGGGGCGGAGCTGGGGGCGGAGCCAGGGGTGGGGGCAGACCCTACGGCCCCCCAGGTCATCAGTGACCCTGGGCCGGTAGAAGTTGGACAGCCCTTCTCTAGGACAGGGGTGGGCAGTTATTTTTTCCAGGGGGCCACACGAGAGCCAAAAAATATTATGGAGGGCTGCACCTAAAGGCTGAACTACGTTCTACATAATATCAATTGAATTTCTTTAATAATAATAAAAAGGCACTACATTGTGTTTTTGATATATTAATAAGACTGATAAGAGTATATGTTATGAGCAATGAAAAAGAGAGGTGGTCATAGGAAAAATGACATTTATTCACTAAAATTTTACCA
Source organism: Anolis apletophallus (assembly GCA_030556195.1). Classification (NCBI taxonomy): domain Eukaryota; kingdom Metazoa; phylum Chordata; class Lepidosauria; order Squamata; family Anolidae; genus Anolis; species Anolis apletophallus. The sequence goes on from JARBWK010000002.1 coordinate 185,607,732, forward strand.
AACAATGGTTAACAAAATGTGAACATTTGTATCATTCGAGATTCATTATATCAGGGGTCAGGAACCATTTTGACTCAGAGAGCCATAAAAGCAAAATATTTGGAAGTTTATTTCAGTGAGATCATTATAATAATGATGATGATAATAATATTCATTCAGCCTCTGCTAATAATAATAATAATAACAACAACAGGTTCCTAGATTAGGAGGAGACCTCCAAGGGCCATCCAGTCCAACCTCCTTCTGCCATAAGGGAAAAACACAACCAGAGCTTTCCTCACAGATGGCCATTCAGCCACCTTGAACCAAACTTGGCACACTGAACTCTCATGAGACCAACAGGAAGTACTGAAAGGGTTTGCTGGGCATTTACCTTTGAGTTTGGGAGTTGTAGTTCTCCTACATCCAGAGGAGAACTCCTACCAAACTTGGCACGAATCCTCAATTTGTCCAAAGAGGCAGAAGAGAAGGGAATGAAAGTTCCCTCCCCCCACGCGCATGCGCTCCGGCCTTGGCCCTGCCCCTTTCCTGCTCTGGCCACGCCCCCTCTCCCTCGCTGCACTCTCTCTCCTTCCCTCTTCCGTTCAGGTGGTGGAAAGAGGAAGGAATTAAAGGGGGAAAGAGAGAGGGAGGGAGGGAGGGAAGGAAACAGGAAGACAGGAAAAGGAAGACAGAAGAAGGGAAAGAGCACCGAGGCAAGAGGGCGGGGGGAGCGCACGAGGAGGAAGTGAAGGGAGGAGGAGGGCGAAGGCGAAGGCATGCTCTTGCTCCTGGGCGCCTCCCCTTCTTTCCCCTCCCTTCTCTTCCCCTCCGCTTGCCTGCGTGCCTGCTTCTTCACGTTTGCAGCCATCCCAATGGGAGTTCGTCTCCCTCTCTTCACAACGAAGCCTCGAGGGAGCCAAGGGCTGGACAGCATCGGCTGCCGGGCCAGATTCGGGCCGGGGGCCGTAGTTTGCCCATCCTTGCTCTAGGACTTGTTTCCAGGACCGTCCTTGAATCACAAAATCTGTGGGTGTCTCAATCCTGTTATATACAGTGGTGTAGTAAAATGCTGTCCCTTATATTAAATGGCAAAATCAAATTTTGGGTTTGGGATTTTTTTTATATACACATTTTCAAGCCATGGATGGTTGAATCCCTGGGTACAGAATCTGCGGATATGATAGGCCAATTGAATTCAATCAGATATCGAAGCCAGAAAGATTTCATTCACCAAGTACTTCACAGACATATCACAGTAGGCCACTGAGGGCTGGATTTTATCAGAACTGAAGCCAAGCTTTAATAAGCCACAAACTACTCTGCTTGATAAAATTTCACAGATGCAAGAGTGTAATTTCTAAGTGGCTAAAATTACATGAAATATATTTCTTGGCTGCTGCTACAGAGCAGACGTTCAAATAGGCTTCCCTTGTGTTTCAGTGAGATAAAGGAAAGGCAGCCCTGTGCTTGGCAGATGCATGGGACACTCTCATAAGTCCCTGCTGCATGGGTAATAGTCAGGAATAATGGGAACTGCAGTTGAACTCAGGACAAGACATTAGATTGCCTTTTCCTGAGTTAGATTAAACCCAGTTTTTCTGCCATTGTTGCAATTGCAAATACAGAGCATATTTATTGCGTTTGACAGCTATTCAAGTTTCCCATGTTGGCCTCTGATTGGCTAGGATCTGTTTTGTAATTGGCTGGGTTTCCCTCTGATGCCATCACTGGTTGGTCCCCACCATGGCAGAAAACTCAAATGAACTGTTATTGAATATTTTGAAAAGTCTGTCCATTTATTGATCCACCCCTAAGAGAAATGCAGTATGGCAATCGTTATGGGCTTAACGTTATGGGCTTAACGTTATGGCTCCAGTGAATACAATGGTGTCAGTACAGATAAACAGATAAGCAATGGCAGCTTTAGTGTGATGGCCATCTTAATGGGTGTCTCAAGGCTAGCTTGGGGCATAGGAGAAAAAGACATTTCCAGATCATATTAGATAAAACAGGAAAAAGGGCCCTGGGCTGTGATGCAATATCTTTGTGTATTCCTCTCACATCTCCCAGTTCATCGTGATAGGACTATGGTAATTTTTAGGGATTGTTTCCTGGAGTCCAGAGACGGGTTACTAGGCAAAGGCATGTGGCTCAGTGTATGTCTCAATGGAGGTGTGTCTCATAATTCATATATAGGTAGTCTCCAAGTTACAAACAAGGTTCTGTAGGTTTGTTCTTAAGCTGGATTTGTATGTAAGTTGGAACAGGTACATTTTTAAGTGTAACTTCATATTTTAAGGGTAATTCCATTTATATATGTGCTTTTTGGATAGCATAGGGAAGGCTTAACACCCCTGTGATGGGTTTTTTTTTTGCTGCCTGTGCCCATGTTCATAAGATTTTGCTTCGCTTTCTGTCCCTGTGATAATTGGATTTTCCAAAAGTTTTCAAAAATTTGACTTGTGGGAACAAGGATTGATGACAAAGTTTCCGTAGAGACACCTTTCCCCCATGATAACTCTTTCAGGAGTGAATTTCCCTTCCGAGGGGATTTCCCTCACTTCCTGTTGTCTTACCGTTGTTCTTAACTATGAGTTGTTTGCAAGTCAGATGTTTGTAATTTGGGAACTATCTGTAATTCAAAATGTAGGGTTCGTCTTTTCAATAACACATTAATTTCCCTCTAGCCAGACGTTTTATAACAAAAAGGTGGTAGAAGAGTGCCCAAGTGTACAAGTTGATTCTATAACAGTAAGCGCATTTTGTGATGTTATAAGAAAGGCAAAAACAGAAAGAACACTTGCTGGTGGTTTGTCAGATGGTTTTGAGAATGAATTTTATTACCTTTCTGACAATGCTGCAAACTATTTTGCTGAATGGAAATACTCTTGATAGTTTGAGAGAGGCTAATATACCAGTTGTGATCTGCTTGCCCATAGAAAATCATGATGACCATATCTAAGAACCCATATCTAAGAACCCAGAACCCAGAGTCAATTTTCAGAATTGGCACCACAAATAACCCCAGGAACAGGTTCTGAAAACCAAGACACCAAGAATTATTGGGGGCTGTGATATAGGTTGTTTAGAATGCTTTTAGCTAAAAAAAAACTGGAAACAATTTTGCAGGACTTTATACATGGGGTTTTTAGTTAAAAAACAATTACAAGATAAAGGTTGTGAATTGGTTTTTGGCCAACTTTAGGTTCGGTTTGGTTATTTGGGATGCTGATTCAGAAAATTGCATTGGATAGACCACATATGCTCTAGTTTCTGATACAGAATATATGCCATCCAGTAGTCACCATCTCTTTGCCCACAGAAAACCATTTAATAATCTAGAGGATGTGGTAGTAGGAATATTTTCACAAATCCATCATATCCATATTCATTATATCCATTATTTTCAAAATCCATTGTTCAATGGTGGGTGTTTCTTGTATTTTCCATAACTGGGCCAGACTAATCCTTGCTGCTGTTACCAGATAAATAAAAATATTATTTGTGTTTTTCTCTATCTCAAAATCCATCATTCCTATTAGGAAATATTTGGGTTTGAACTGCTGAAGAAGCTGAGCTTAGACCCTTCGGTTTCTGCCAATTACCACCCAGTTTCGAATCTTTCATTTCTGGGCAAGGTAATTGAGCGGATGGTAACGGGACAGCTGCAGAAATTCTTAGATGACACAGCCGGCTTAGATCCCTTCCAGTCCGGTTTCCGTCCTGGGCATGGGACTGAGACCATGCAGACCAACTCCATTGCCAGCTCAATTGAGGCGGATCGGCACTGCTAGTGCTTCTCGACCTCACTGCAGCATTTGATACTGTTAATTATGACCTGCTGATACACCGCCTCGCCGTGTCTGGAGTCCGTGGACTGGCCCTTAATTGGTTCAGCTAATTTCTCCATAATCGGGGACAGCAAGTAGAGTGGATGGGACGAGTCTCCGAGAGGCACCCCCTTTACTGTGGGGTACCACAAAGGGCTATCCTTTCTCCCCTTTTATTTAACATCTATGTTTGGCTGCTCATTCAGCTGGTACGGAGTTTTGGACTAGAGTGTTATCAGTACGCTGATGACACCCAGCTCCTTTTGCGTCTGGAGACTGGGGCAGTTTCAGTACCCGATAATTTCACCTTATGCCTTGAAGCCGTGACTGGATGGCTGTGTGCTAGCAGGCTGAGGGTGAATCCGCCGAAGACGGAGATCCTTTGGCCTGGCCGCCCCAGGGGAGTGGAGTGCCCGCTGCCTACCCTCGATGGTGAGCCTCTTGCTCCATCAGCCACCGTGAAGAGCCTAGGTGTCATTTTGGACCATTTGCTATCGATGGAGGCCCAGGTCTCCACCGTCAGCAAACAGGAGTTTTTCCATCTTCGCCAGGCTAGGCGGCTGGCGCCCTATCTTTCCGGGGAGGCCTTGGCCACAGTGGTCCATGACATGGTCACCTCAAGACTGGACTACTGTAATGCTTTATATACATTGGTCTTCCTTTGTCAGTGACCCGGAAACTCAATATAGTTCAAAATGCAGCTGCCGGGCTTCTTACAGGAACTCCTGTGGGATGTCATATAACACCTACCCTGTGTCAGCTGCATTGGCTACCAATCGAATTCCGGATCTCCTACAAGGTGTTGGTACTAACCTTTAAGGCCTTGTACGGCCAGGGGCCGACGTACCTTAAGGATCGTCTCTCCCCCTATGAACCCCAGTGGTCACCTCGATCTTCCCAAGAGAATCTCCTCCGTATACCGGACCTAGAGAAATCTGCCTGGGGGTCACTAGGTGGAGAGCTTTCTCAGCCGCCGCCCCAAAACTGTGGAACTCTCTGCCACCCGACATCCGAGCCATGCGCAAATTGAGATGTTTTACTGTTGCACTGAAGACTTGGCTCTTTGGCAGAGTGTTTGATTCGTGGTTTTAATGATAATATAAGTGATGTATTGATTTATCCTGTAAGTCGCCCAGAGCACCGTTGCTGGAGGGCGACTAAGCAAGTAATAAAAATTGTTTGATTGATTGAAATTTTAGATGATGAATTGACTTTATTTTTATATACTTTTAACTTTCTTGCACTTCACCACATTTCTCATCCTTTCCTCCTTTGTTATATTTTTCCAGTTGTTCCAGTGTTAGATACCACATGTAAAACATTTTATACCAATTCTCTTTAATTTCTGTTGAGTGGGTGTATTTTAGCTTCTTAGTCCACATTTCCCCCCCATTCTCAGATATTTATTGTGTGTCCTATCCCTTTTGCCCATTTGATCATCACTTATTTTACCTGTTCTTCTTCTGTCACCCATAACAATATTTTTTGATAGATCTTTAGTAGTTTTGTCTCACGCCTTAGTATTTGGTCGCAGAATGACTCCTCTATTTCAAATCCTTTGTTTCCATCTTCCTTGTAGCACTCTTTAATTTGCCAGTATTGATCAAAGTACATTTTGTAAGATATGATGGATATGTGAAACACATTGATTCAGGGGTTTTAAAAAATATAGTTTCTAGCTTCTGAATTCTCCCTGATTCATAATTTCTGCCATCTTGACCATACTCTGATGTTGCTTCTTGGCCCCACATGCCCCAGTTTTCATCTATGAAATATTAGCAGGTATGTTATATGCTGTGATAATGACATAGGATGAAAGCAAATACTCTGATAAGTGTATGAACAAAGTTAGGAAAAGTTCCTTTTTAAAAAACTACAGCTTCCAGAATTCCCCTGCCATTTTGGAAATTCAAAAACCCACTATTTTCAGTTCTTTCCATGAGTAATTCAGCTCTTTCCATAAGTAATTCATAATGAGTAGACTAGAGGCAAAATCAGCTATAGGAATAAATCTAATTGTTAGTTCCAGTCAGAGAAAATCCAACTGAGTCAATGGGACCTTGCTAACGTAACACATATGAGTCCTGTTGATTCAATTATTTGTACTATAGTTTGGATTTAGACCATAAATTTGACTAGGAAAGAGGGTTGGAAAGCTAGTAACCGACACAGCTAAACTAAGATCGGTTAACACTCAGCTTTTATTCTAAGTATAGTGTCTATACCCATCATAGGAATAGGAAACTGCTGTGCTCAAAATAAGAAATTAATTGGTAAGTGGCACCAGGCTGGGCAGTCTAAAAATACTGATTTATATCTATTTCAAGCAATGCACATTAAGTATACTTAGGAAGTGGAATTTATCTTTGTGCGATTTAATCATCTACAATAAGGGATTCTTCAGGAGGGATTTTGCCAGACCACACTTTCAAGTGCATGTTCAGATTGTTGGCATGTTTCATTCTCTTTTTCTTTCTTGAATGGCCAACACCCTGGCTTTTTAAAAATTGAGTTTACTGTTGTTTTTAATCTGTCTTGTTATAAATGACAGAAACTGCTGTCAGCTTCAAGGAGCAGAGCAAGACGGAAACACTAGGGGGGAAAGTGAAAGAGAGAATATTTTATGAGATTGTGTGGAAACCCCCGACAACCACAACGTCTGGGTGCCTGAGAGTCTGCTTAAAAATAAACAAATATCCATGACCTCCAACAGTTGACGGAAGAAAATAGATGCACCGGTTTCCCCCAGCATGACCAAGGAATTCAGGCCAAGGGAGAAAAAGCAGCCAATTTCTCTGAAGGAGGAATACTTAGAGGCGAATCCTAGACAAGCCCACTCTGCAATAAGTCCCCCTACATTCAATGGGACTAACTTGGTTACATTTGGCAGGGGTAGTCCTAAATGATCCTCTGTCCTCCCACTTTTTCATCTGTTTGGGTTTCGCTTTTCTTCCTCCCAATTTCCCCATTTGTCCTCGTTCTACTCTAGTTGTTGCAAAGAGTTCAAAGTGCAAAAGTAGATTGCTCTCAACAGGGCCGTAGCCAGGATTTTGATTCGGGGCTGAGTTTGGTTCAGGGGGCTGAGACTGGGTGGAAGAGGGTCTACCCTAGCAAACCTTTTGTATTGTTATCCCAATAACCCCATTAATGTGGGATATAATGAGCATGGTGATCAGATCATGATATGAATAAACATAACAGTTTAAATACTGTACCAGTAAGGCCTTTTCGCGGACCATACACACACAAAAACAATAAACCTATCTTGTGTAACAGTACTCTGTAAACGCAAGCTAAATAATATCACAGCCTGTAAGCAAAATATATATATTCATCTGGTCAAGCAACTGTAAAGAGTTCCCCTCATGGCATCATACTCACAACATAACACAATATAGTGGCATACAGGTAATAACAGTATGATACACAGTATAGTAATCCCATGTATAGCAAACAATGAAATAATAAATCGCTCCTATGGATACCACGTTAGCAATGTACAGTAATATAACTATTATCAGCTAAATGCTGGGTCCGTGTATGCTAACAGGTTCCGGATGGTCCTTACTCACTGTCCTGATGTCCGTATGAAACCAAATGGGTCTTTAAACGATGTATGGGAGAGGCGTCGCCGCACTTCAGGGCAAATGCAGCCTAACTCCCGCGGCCAAACCAAAACAAATTACGCCCGGCCGTATTCCAAGCCGTTGCTGGGGCGCGCCGCAAAGTAGTAAACGCCCCGTCTCACAGGAAAACTTTTTTTTGCGACGTGGCGGCTTGTGTTTGGCGGCAGTTCAAAACACAGTGGTAGCAAGTAAGCAAGACAGGAGTGCAGGAAAACGATGAGGAGATGTTCAAAGATGGGAAGCATGGGAACACAGTTCAGGAGTGAGACCACGGGGGATCCGAGAAGACAAGGAGGGGTCTCCGATCCGCCTACGGGTAACCATACAGGGGCCCGATCCCGTTTCGTTATTCACTTCCTCAGGGCGGGGCTCTGGGTATATGCAGCTTCTCAATAATAAGCAGGAACATCCAACATAGATCATTCTATAATACAACAATATAGTGCATATTTTCATAGCAATAGACACAAGGATAGGAGATAGGGTAGGGGAAGACAGTATACATACCAAGGTCAAGTCACTAGGGTCATCACCAAGAAGTATAGACCGCGTATCGGTAACTCAATGGGGAAAGTGTTTGGTTTAAATGTTGTACATGAGGGTGGAGCTGATTAGCTCAAGATGTGGTTGATTGTTAATTGATCGTTAAGTCCTTTGGGTGACTCACAGGCTAACAGAATTATCCATTTGGCTTCGCAGCGCAGGAGTGAATCCTGCATACACCCATGGGGTTTTAAAGGGATCTTTTCTAGTCCCATAAATGTGAAGTCTGGTTGAGAGTTATGTTTTTGTTTGAAATGTTTGTATAAATCAGAATCCTCACTTCCTGTCACTATTCTAGAACGGTGTTCCCCAATTCTAACTTTGAGTGTGCGTTTGGTCTGTCCGACATAATTAAGCGGGCATGAGCAGGTTAACAGATACGTACAGGCTTTAGAGGAGCAGGTAACCACCCTGAGAATTTCGGGGGGCTGAAGCCCCCTTAGCCCCCCCCTGGCTACATGCCTGGCTCTCAATTAACTCAGCGGGAAAGAGAGGAGAGGAGGGAAAGGGCAAAATCTTGGTCTTCCCAGTAGGCACTCAGGCCTTCTACCCTGCCATTCCGGAGGGCATGCAAAACCACCCTATTTAGGCGTGCCTTCAACTGAATTTCCGGATATTGTAACCTGCCCATTGTTTATTGCTTATGGCATTTTATGTAATTTTATTCACTGCTCCTTGTTTTATTGTTATTGCTGTACACTGTGTGTTTGCTTTGATTGTATGTGAACCGCCCCGAGCCTGCCGGAAGGAGTGGTATACAAGACCAAATAAATAAATAAATAAAATAAAATATAATCCAGATGCAATCTAACAAACCGGGGTGAGTTGCTAACCAACTGTTAACAAAGTTAAAGGGAACACAAAATAAGTCAAAGTGTGTAGAAGTAGTATTATTAAAGAAAATATATACCCAAATGGGTTCCTACCAACAGCAGAATACAAATACACGCAATGCCCAAAGTTCAAAATATGTCCTCAATTCAAACGTCATGAATATAATCCATTCGATATGTCATGAGACCACACAGAAGTCAATAAGTTCCACAAAATGGGGTATTGCGAGTCAATGAGTCCTTACACATGGAGATCCATCCTAACGTGCGCTGGTAAGTCAATTATAATCCACAGTTATATGGTAAACACGAGTGTACATCAATATATTCCAATGGACGGCAACAATAGTAAACATCCAGGTATCCTTCGATAGAGAGGTAAGTAAATCACTCCAATGAGTGTTTGTATACTCCGAAGTATCTCACATCGATGGGTTTGTTCGGCCTGTAAATTTAACCATAGAAGTAAGACCTGGCCTCTATGGAATAGATGATGTAACGCCACATATGGGTGCTTTCGCCACATTGTGATACATGATGGATATGGCTTTATGTATGTGTTGACAGGCCTTGATAAAGACTCACCTCGAGTTGAAACGAGTGAAGGAATCCTGTATTATGTTTTCGTCGTCGTCCGAACCAACCCATCGATGTGAGATACTTCGGAGTATACAAACACTCATTGGAGTGATTTACTTACCTCTCCATTAAAGGATACCTGGATGTTTACTATTGTTGCCGTCCATTGGAATATATTGGCATACACTCGCGTTTACCATATAACTGTGGATTATAATTGATTTAACAGCGCACGTTAGGATGGATCTCCATGTGTAAGGACTCATTGACTCGCAATACCCCATTTTGTGGAACTTATTGACTTCTGTGTGGTCTCATGACATATCGAATGGATTATATTCATGACGTTTGAATTGAGGACATCATATAATCCAGATGATCAGAGCAAGCCATGGTGGCACAATGGGTTAAAGTCTTGTGCTGTTGAACTGCTGACCTGAAGATTAGCCATTCAAATCCGTGGAACGGGGTGAGCTCCCGCTGTTAGACCAGCTCCTGCCAAACTTGCATGCAAATGTCAGTAGATCAATAATACCAGTCATACGGACAGGAGGTGACAACAGAGGATCCTCGACTTGGAAATGGAGAACAGCATGTCCCCCAGAGCCAGAGATGAGCACTGCCTCCAAAGCCGAAAATGAAAGAAGAAGCCTCTGCCTTTGTTTGTGTGTCCCACTGTATTATAACAAGGCATTGAATGTTTGCCGGTAGCTGGTTACACTGTCATCTGCTCTGAGCCCCCATGGGGAGAAGGGTAGAATATAAATAAAGTGTTAGTAGTAGTAGTAGCAGCAGCAGCAGCAGCAGTAAAACAAACCACTGCACCCCCTTGTGGCTTGTCTGCTCTTCCTAATTAATAACTTTTGCCATCTTGATCACACTCTATTGTTGCTTGACCACAGTTTTCATCTATAAAATATTAAAGGGTATGAAAGCCCAGCCCTCCTTCATTGTCCTCAAGGTCTGCCAAGCAATTGGAAGCTATTGCAAGTACTTCCCACATCTCCAAGCAGTAAAACACAAAAACACTACAGCATTTAAAAGCTGATCTGCTACACTTTCATCCTGTTGCTTGAGTGCCTCGTAACGTAATAATGTTGGAAACAAGGAGAAAAGCTTTCGTGCATTTTCTTTCCTGGGCATTGCAAATATGACAGATAAACAGCAAAGGGAATCTTAGGAAATGCAACAAAGGGAGCTTTATCTTCAGCTGTATGGCCCTTCCCACACAACCGCTGCTGCTAACTACGGCAGCCATATTTAAAATTTTGCTGGCTGAAGATGTCTATAGATATGCTCTGGTTACATCCCGAACAGACTACTGCAACATGCCTTCTTTGAGCTCTGAAGTCCTCCATCCCTTAGTACCATCTTTATTCCTTTCTTCCTTGCTCCCTCCCTGCTTGTCTCCTTGCTTCCCTCCTTCCTTCTTTGTTCCTTTCCTTCTTTACTTCCTTCCTCGTTTTCTTCCCCTTCTCCCTTTCTCTCCCTCCCTCAGTCCCCTTCCTTGCTCCCTTACTTCTTTCCTTTTTTTCCTTCCTCCCTTCCTCTCTCCCTCCCTCACACCCATCCCTTCCTCCATGCCTTGCTCCCTTACTTCTTTCCTTTTTTTCCTTCCTCCCTTCCTCTCTCTCCCCCCTCCCATCCCTTCCTCTCTTTCTTCCTAGCCTCCCCCTTGCTTCCCTACTTCCTTCTTTGCTCCCTTACTTCTTTACTTCCTTGTTTTCTTCCCCCCTTCTCCCTTTCTCTCCCTCCCTCAGTCCCATCCCTTCCTCCATGCCTTGCTCCCTTACTTCTTTCCTTTTTTTCATTCCTCCCTTCCTCACTCTCCCCCTCAATCCCATCCCTTCCTCTCTTTCTTCCTAGCCTCCCTCCTTGCTTCCCCCCTTCCTTCCTTCTTTTCTTCCTTCCTTCTCCCCTTCCTTCCTTGCTTCCTTTCTTCCCTCTCTCCCTCCAGCCTTCCATCCCTTCTTGCTTCTCTTCCTCCTTCCTTGGTCTTTTCTCCCTCCCTCCCTCCCTCCCTTCTACTTCCTTGGGCAATATTATTAGTCCCAGTTTTACCCAACTTGTAAAGTTGCAAGCTCAAAAATCAAAATAATGTAAACCGAATTTAATTTTTTATTTAAAATGTTCTTTTTTGTATTATAGTAGTACTCTTCTTTCATGCTACTATTAAGTTTAACAAATATGTTAAACGTTTTGATTAAAGTTGATCTTTAGATTAACACAATATATTATTCTTGAACAAAAAAAAATCAAAGTTTTCCCTGGTCAAAAAAAAGGTTGGGAACCACTGGCCTAAATGCACCAGGACATGTGCATGCTTTCTGGTCAAAGTGTATCCCTACAGTGGAATGGAGCAGTCAAGGAGAAGCTGTGGGAGGCAAACCTGGATTACCCATAAGGCCAACCTAGGCCATGGCCTAGGGGCGCAAGCCAAGGAGGGTGTAGAATCACGGACCAAAAAAAAAAATTAAAATGTTGAAACAAATAAAAATGCTGTGGCTAACTCCTGGGGTCTCTCCCTACTCAGCAACACGCGCCCCCCCAGGGACGTGCCTGGCTGCTCTGCGCGCGCCTGTTTCCCTCCCTCCCCATGGTCCTTCCCATCTGCAGGAGCAGACGGGGAACCTGCCTTCCGAGTGAGCGAGAGAGTGAGCGAGCGCGAGACCCGTGCGCCCCCCCCACTCCCTCACACGCGCTTCCCCATGCCTTCGCCTCTCTCCCCCTTTCATTGCAGAGCCAGAAATAGCCTTTTTTTCTGCTCCAAAATGGGTGGGTGGGTGAGTGGGCTAGCTTCCTAGCCATTCGGGAGGGCCCCTTTTAGGTTGCGGCCCTGACGGAGAGAGAGAAAGAGAGGAGGGGCCGTGGGCAGAGAAAGTGGCACCACCGGCCGCTTTGACAGCATGTCTTTTTTTCCTCCTCCGTTTCCTCCCGCTATCGCCCCTGCCCCCTTTTTCTCCTCCTCCTCTTGCCCCCTCCCTCCTCCCTCCCTCACTCCGTCCTCCCCGCTCCCCTCCCTTTGGTTCTTTCTTCTCCCTCCACATTTCAGAGGCTGGCCTTTTAAATGCTTTCCTCGGGGCAGCCTGGCCTGGCCCCTGGCTCTTGGCTGCCCGGGACACTCCTCCTTCCGCCTCGCCATGGGAAGCGCCTGCCAGAGCCTCCTGGTGGCCTTGGCCTTCCTGCTCTGCTGCCCGGTGGGTAAGGAGGGGGCCCAGCCCTTTCCCGGGGAGGGAGACGGTAGAGGTTGGCTTAAAGGGGGCGTAATTCCAAAGTGTGGCCTAGGGCGCAAAAAGGTGTTAATCCGGGCCTGGTGGGAGGCAGCTGAAGAAACAAAGCAAAACCTAGATCTGTAGAGCAGTGTTTCCCAACCAGTGTGCCGGGGCACACTAGTGTGCCGTGAGCAATCATCAGGTGTGCCGTGGGAAATTGGAACCTCCGGGGAGGGAGGGGGGGAGTCTAGTGTGTTGAAGTATAAAAACCCTAAGAAACCTACCTCGATAAAGGCACAAAATTACAAACACCCTACTTGGTCTCTCCCTTTCCATGCATTGGGAAGGACCGCATCCCTTTCCCCAAGTAGAGACCTCCTCTTGCCTCCTGGGGGTTCTGTGTGGGAAGTTTGGCCCAGTTCTATCATTGGTGGGGTTCAGAATGCTCTTTGATTGTAGGGGAACTATAAATCCCAGCAACTACAACTCCCAAATGTCAAGGTCCATTTCCCCTGAACTCCATCTGCGTTCATATTTGGGCATATTTAGTATTCATGCCAAGTTTGGTCCTGATCAAACATTGTTTGAGTCCACAGTGCTCTCTGGATATAGGTGAACTACAACTCGAAAACTCAAGGTCAATGCCCACCAAACTCTTATAGCATTTTCTCTTGGTTATGGGAGTTCTGTGTGGGAAGTTTGTATGTTTCTGCCATTCCTGCCAGGATATCTATGTTGAGTTCATCGAAACAGGCCCAGGTTTCACACTGAGTGTATAAATACATTGTAAAAACATATTAACTACATGTATTACTGTGTTAGAGTGTCATTGTGTGTCATTTTGGTTGGTGGTGTGCCCCAGGATTTTGCAAATGTAAAAAGTGTGCCGCGGCTCAAAAAAGGTTGGGAAACACTGCTGTAGAGGAAGCCTAAAGAGAAAGTATGAGAGAGCAACCATAGAAATTATGATCATACAGCTGCTCGTGTTTGGGAGATGCCAAGCAGAGAAGATGGGCAGCCACATATGGGCTTGAAATGGTTTGTCCAAAATTCAAGATTCAAGCCTCTAGCCAAAGTATATTTCTCTTCTTTCAGCTGTAAGATTTATGTAGACCATATACAATACATATTGGCACTCTGTACCTAAATGAAGCCTGGCACTTTCCCTCAAAGCAAATGCAAATGCAGCTGCTGCCACTTCAAATGTGAGAGTAACACCCTGTTCTCGTCGCCATCTCTTCAAAGCATTCTGCGCCAGTTGAGCATGCTCCATCCTCATTAAACAAGGAAGTGGGGGAGTTGTTTCCCCCCCCCTTTCATGCAAATATTGGGATCCCCCTTACCTCCTTCCCTTGTGCTAGTTTTCTGATACCTCCCTCTTGTTTGCAGTTGGCGATTTTTTTCCCCCACACTCAGAGAATGAAATAGATCACTGCTTCTGGAATTCCAAGCACTTGGGTCACACCTTGGGTGAAAGATGGAAAAAGCAAACAAGCAAATAATTGTAATGTTTGCAAGAATCCTTCCATCGTCCAATCCAAGCCTAGGGATCGTTTTCCTGATCCTCCCAGATATGATCTGAATTATTCCTGGGAACATTTCCTTGTACTTGTTAGCAAACCAGACACCCCTCAGGGCTTCCATTGATAAGACCAGTATCTTAAACTCCCCTTTATCTCTCTGAATTGACACCCATTTTACGAGGGTGGGTCAATAGGTCCGTGACTTTTTGAATTTCCCGCCTCTTAACTGGAAGGGCAACACTGCTCCTGTCAACAGGCACCTGTCAGTTGACTCCTGTCAAAATTTGAACAAGCTGTGTCATTTAGTTTGTGTTAGACAGGCATTGATAGCAGACTACCACGTGATTTGAGGAGAAAATGGAAAAAAGTGAATTTTGTGTGCTCATTAAGCATTATTTTTTGGAGAGAAAAAAAGCCATCACTCAAACCAAGGCTAAGCTTGATAAATACGATGGGGACTCTGCACCATCAATTTCAATGGTAAAAAAGTGGTTGACTGAATTTTGTTGTGGCTGTACAAGGACGGAAGATGCCGAACGTTCTGGATGCCCAGTTGAGGTCTCTATACCCAAAATAATGGGAAAAAAATCACGATATGGTGTTGGCTGATCAGAGATTGAAAGTGCAAGAGATTGTGGAAGCCATCGGCATCTCACATGATTCAGTGGTTTCAATTATAAATGATCACTTGGGTATGAGAAAGCTTTCTGCAAGATGGGTGCCGCGTTTGCTCACAATCGACCACAAATGCAATCGTGAGATAATTTCGCAAAAGTGTTTGGCGTTGTTCAACCGCAATATGGACAGGATTTTGCGCCGTTTCATAACCGTGGACGAAACGTGGATCCACCCCAACACACCAGAGACCAAACAGCAGTCAAAACAGTGGGGTTCTCGGAGTGAATCAGCGCCAAAGAAGGCCAAGGTGGGTTTGTCAGCCAATAAAGTCATGGCGACCATTTTTTGGGATGCACATGGTATAATCCACATTGACTACCTTCAAAAGGGTAAAACAATCAATGGTGAATATTATGCCAACCTATTGGGTCGATTTAATGAGGATGTGGGAAAAATGACCGCATTTAGCCAAGAAAAACATTCTTTTGCACCAGGACAATACAAGGGTGCACACATGTGCAGTTGCCATGGCAACAATCCTTGAATTGGGATACGAATTGCTCCCTCATCTGTCCTATTCTCCAGATTTAGCCCTGAGTGACTATTTCTTGTTTCCAAACCTGAAGAAATGGCTCGGCGGAAAGAGTTTTGTCTCCAACAATGAAGTCATCTCACAAACAAATACCTATTTTGATGACCTCGACAAATCTTATTTTTTGGAAGGGATAAAAAAATTGGAGAAACGTTGGACAAAGTGTATAGAGCTCAAAGGAGACTACGTTGAAAAAAATGATTTTTTAAACAAGAAACCTGTGTTTTATTCAAAAAGTCACTGACTTATTGACCCGCCCTCGTATTAAGCAGAGTTTGAATATTATGGCTCATTTTGGCCCATTATTGATTGCCTCACCTTTTCAATCTTGCCCCTCTTGTGGGCAGATCAACAAACACAAGCCTTAAAATATACCAATGAAAATTTATAAAATTTCCTTCCAAACCTGAGGACCAATCATCACCAATGACAGGCAGCACAACTCAATCAACCGGCATGCAGATCCTAGCCTCACACGGTCTGAACCAATCGACATTCAGGGCAACATATGTCCTTTGTTTCAAACTGCTGACAAAGTACTAAAATATTTCTGTACGTTTGCATTGAGGTATGTCAGTTCTTTGCACTGCTGTCTCTGTTGGGAAATTGGTACTTTGGGCCCTGAACCTGCGATTTTAGAAGATCTGAAATAAAATAATACTCATTAGAAGAGGATCTTTTACTATTCCATCTAAACATGTTCCCATATAACCCCCCGAGATCTCTATGGTCAGAGGATCAGAACTTAGATATCCCCAGTGTGAAATCTTTCCGCCTGACAACAACTCGCCGAAGGACATTTTCCATCATCGCCCCGGTTCTATGGAATGCCTTGCCACCTAAAACTCGGGCCTTGCGAAGCTTGAGCACCTTTCGCAAAACATGGAAAACCTACCTATTCAGGCAGGCCTTTGAGTCTTGAATAATCTGTTTTAATTCAGTGGTTTTATTCAGTATTGTTTTTATATAAAGTTTACTTGTAAACCGCCCCGAGCCACCGGGAATGGCGATGTAGAAATCCAAGAAGTAAATAAATATTCCTCTGAAATGGTCTTTGCATTTGTTGTTGTGTGCTTTCAAGTTATTTCTGCCTTATGGGCTCCCTATGGCATGTGGTAGCATAATCTGCTTTTAACTGCATCTGTGAACCTATGGTAAATCTATCACAATGTTTCCTTGAGCCATGACAAATGTAACAACCCATACTCACTTTGAAGCTGGCACTGGCTGACTTCAGAACACAAGGGTCCAGTAAGAACCCAGAATTTTTAGCCCATAACCTGACCTTGCTCAGCACTAAACAAAGTTGGATAATACTTCGGATTTTGCAAGAAACACCGGAGTGTCTCTGGGGCTTGCAGCCATCTCGACAATTGTCCACCATCATTCTTTCCCTACACTGTTCAGGAAAGGGAATGGGTCATCCTCGTGTCACCGCTGCTCCTCCGCACCAGCCATGGAGCTCCATGCAAGAGCCTGGCCATTATAGTCACTTCTACTAAAGTCAGAACAGGTTTCCCATTTGACAGGAAGGAGAGGAGATCACCCTATCCTCTCCTTGCTGATTGCACAAGTGCTAAATAATGTCCTCAGTAGACACAACTGTAATGGCCAGGCTCTTGCAGAGAGCTTCAAGGAGTGGTGTCAGTGACATAGAACAGTGTTACCCAACCTTTTTTGAGCCGCGGCACATGTTTTACATTTACAAAATCCTGGGGCACACCACCAACCGAAATGACACAAAATGACACTCTAACACAGTAATACATATAGTTAATATGTTTTTTAAATGTATTTATACACTCAGTGTGAAACTTGGGCCTGTTCGATGAACACTACACAGATATCCTGGCAGGAATGGCAGAAAGACACAAACTTCCCACGCAGAACTCCTATAACCAAGAGAAAATGCTTTAAGAGTTTGGTGGGCCTTGACCTTGGGTTTTGGAGTTGTAGTTCACCTATATCCAGAGAGCACTGTGGACTCAAACAATGTTGGATCAGGACCAAACTTGGCATGAATACTCAATATGAAAAATAGGTAGTGGGGTGTTCTCCGTCAATGCGTACAACAAGAAAGAGCGGGATATCACTATTCCTTCAAATATAGTAGATTTATTTTCATCGTCAATTTCTTAAATTCATTTCTTTTAAGTAGATTGTCAGTATCTGACAGGTTCCGAAGAAGCCGGAAACGGCAAAACGGCGAGGCCTTTAGAGACCGTTGACCTGGTGCATTGGCATTCTAATCCGGATTATATATATTTTCAAAGAGAAAAGAAAGAATTTTTGAATATGATTTTTTGGATGATTTAATGCAATGCCAATGATTGATACTTGGAAATATCTTCACTCCACTATCCACTTAAAAGAAATGAATTGAAGAAATTGACGATGAAAATAAATCTACTATATTTGAAGGAATAGTGATATCCCGCTCTTTCTTGTTGTACGCATGAATACTCAATATGCCCAAATATGAACGCAGATGGAGTTCAAGGGAAATAGACCTTGACATTTGGGAGTTACAGTTTCTGGAGGGGGCCCTCGAAAGACCAGCAGTCTCCCTCTTACTTAGGTTGCCCCCTCCTTCCCTGCCAGGCTTGAATTGGGGTTGTGGGGAGCAGGAGCCTCACTCACCACCTGCGCAGCTCCTCGGGGGTCAGCAGGGCAGCCCGGGTGAGCATGTCGGGGCTGGCAAAGCAGGCAGGAAGGAAGGTGGCAGCGGCGGGCAGGGAGCCGGAGGGAGGCCGAGAGCAGTTTCGCATGCACCGGGGAGGAGGTTTGCTGCTTCAGGGGAGGAGGGAGGGGAGGGGCCAGTGCTGGACTGAACCATCCGGCATTAGGCCCCGGGGGGGGGGAGGCAAGAGGAGGTCTCTACTTGGGGAAAGGAGGCAGGCCTTCCCAATGCATGGAGAGGAAGAGACCAAGTAGACAACGGGTGGGGGGGGTGGGTGTTTGTCATGTTGTGCCTTTATTGAGGTACGTTTCTTAGGGTTTTTATACTTCAACATACTAGACTCTCCCCCCTCCCCTCCTGGAGGTTCCATTTTCCCACGGCACACCTAATGATCGCTCACGGCACACTGGTTGGGAAACACTGACATAGAAGACAAAGGAGTGGCTCAACTGGACCTTCAGGACACTGATGTGGTGTTTCAATTGGTCTGGTCCAGTGAGTGTGGATAGCATCATAGACCTTTAAGCAGCTGGTGTAAACATAAATTGAATAGTCCTTGATTAAGCACCAAGTGTAGATGCATTCTTGGCAAGATATGTTCAGAGTGGAGGTTGCCTTTAATTTCCATGAGATTGTGATTTGCCCAAGATTACCCAATTGAGTCCATGGCTGAGTGGGAAATCAAACCAGAGCCATAGTCCAATGCTCAAACCACTAGCCTGTGGTCATCATCATAGGCTATCACTTGTGGCAAAGTATTTATTTATTTATTTATTTATATCTCAAACGTATACACCGCCACTCCCCGGAGGCTTGGAGCGGTTTACAGCTTGAACCATAACAATGACAATGAAACATACATTACAGGACAACAGTATGATTGCCTTCTAAGTGTAGGGTCTTGGTGGTGGGTCCATAGGTGACTGTAGTGACCTAGCAGGATCTGCATGTTTTTTTTCACAACGAGGACATCAATTTCCAGAAGAAAAACAATTCCATCAAGGGTTGGCTTGATGTGCCTTCCTCTTGACACATTTCTCCCTTTCTCCCTCCATTCGTGCCTCTTCGAATTCCACAGGACTGTTGGTAACAGTTGACCTCCAGTTAGAATGCTTGAGGGCCAGGGCTTCCCAGTTCTTGGTGTCTATGCCACAGTTTTTAAGGTTAGCCTAAGCCAGTGGTTCTCGACCTGTGGGTCCCCAGGTGTTTTGGCCTACAACTCCCAGAATTCCGAGCCAGTTTACCAGCTGTTAGGGTTTCTGGGAGTTGGAGGCCAAAACATCTGGGGACCCACAGGTTGAGAACCACTGGCCTAAGCCCATCTTTAAAACTCTTTTCCTGTCCATCAATTATTGTTTTATTTTATTTACTTTATTTCTATTGCACCCTTCTCACCCCGCAGGGGACTCAGGGCGGATTACAATGTACACATTACATTTAGACACACAAACATACAAGACAGACAGAGGCAATTTAACATCTGGCCACCAGTGGGAGCTGTCGCACTCCTTCATTCCTCAGTGTATTTCCTGGAGATATTTTTTATGGCCTCGTAAATCAGTTAAATTTAACCTCCCCACTAAGTGGTACCTTAATTTCCTACTTGACAGATGCAACTGTCTTTTGGGTTGCAAAGGTCGACAACAGGCTACACAATAGGTCGAGAGCCCACCTCGACCCGGACAGGCCTCGAACTCATGACCTTTTGATCAGTAGAGATCTTATGCAGCTGACACCCAGCCAGTTGCGCCACATTCCATCAACTACCCTGTGGTGATTCCCTAAGAGCAGCAAAATTTTGTTGCCTATGAAAATAAGTCATGTGATAACTGCTCAACGTTTTACCTGCTTGTTCAAACAGTGCCAGTGTTTTGCCACCACAGCACACATGACAGACAGGGCAGGAGAGAGAGAGATATAAGGTTATATGGGGCACATGTTGTCCACATAGGATGGCTGTTCCCCATGCTTTTATCATTATGTTCATTTGACATGTGATGCGTTAGGTTCTCTTCTTCATCCAAAGTGGTATGTAAATGAATCGTCATTTATGACTTTCTGTCACTGACTCTCCCTCACATTTGAGAGCAAGCTTCCTCTGGAGCCTGTAGCTCTGATCATCTGTCTTTGCTTGCCTGTCAGCACAAAAGACACTGATTTTTACCAAGCAATCCTGTAGTCTAATTAGGTCCGGTGTGGGGCGGGGGGGAAGAGATCGAATGCAGCTAAATAGCAGCTGTATCATATGGAGGAGATGGAAAGTCACTGCTCAAATACGTTAAAGCAGTATCAAAACAGCAAGTGAAAACCAATCTTAACCACATAAATGGGAGAACTACAAACCCTTATTTATCCAAGACTTGACACAACAGGCCTTTTAAGAGTGATGGTTATGATCGGAGATAAGCAATCAAGCTGGTACATACATCTCCATTAGATCAAAAGAATAGGCAATTAATTTGCTTTAGCTCTGGTCTGAACCTCTTGTCTTTGCTCATTACTGCATGCATACAGCATGTTTTTAGCTTCTTCCCCAATTTAGAGAGATGACACCTGTTTTTCATCCTGGCTGCAAAGGGATTGAAGATCTATGTTTAGCCTCTGAACTGATGTTTGAACTAGATATTCATGATCCAGGAATGGCTTGCAGGAAGGTTAAGCTGGTTCTCATCCATGTTCCCTTGGCTCATGTCTCCCAATAAAGACTTAGCGTAGGTTCAGCTCCTCACAGGAAGATGATGCGATATGGTCTGGGAAATGTGAGGAAGGAATGGTTAAGATGATAACTTCCCTTCTGTATTCCCTCTTCTTCTGTTGGAAGAGATCATATGGGCCATCTTGTCCAACCCCCTGCCATCCGGGAAAAGCACAATCAAAGTATTCCTGACAGATGGACATCCAGCCTCTGTTTAAATGTTTCCAAGGAACTTCCACCACACTCCGAGGCAGAGAGTTCCACTGTTGAACAGCTTGTACAGTCAAGAAATTCTTCCTAATATTGAGATGGAATCTCCTTTCCTGTAATTTGAACCCATTGCTCCTAATCCCAGTTTCAAGGGCAGGAGAAAACAAGTCTGTTCCCTCTTTCTTATGACACCCTTTCACATACAGTAGAGCAGGGGTGCTCATTAGGTAGATCGCGATCGACTGGTCGATCCCAGGACCGAGGGAGGTTGATCCCAGCTGGATGGGGCACTTCTGAGGGGGTGGAGCCAGGCTGCATGAAGCCCCTCCCTTTCCCCAGCTTTAACACTTCTGCAACTTCTGGAGGGGAGGGGGAATGCCAAGGCAGTAGTGGCAGAGATAGCCACTACTGGCTTGGCCTTACCCCCCTCTTGCCTCCAGAAGCTGCGGAAGTGCTAAAGCTGGGGGAAGGGGGCGGGGCTTCATGCAACCTGGCTCCACCCCCTCAGAAGTGCCCCATCCAGCTGGGATCAACCTCCCTGTGGAAACGCTAAAGCCAGAGGGAAGGGGCGGAGGTAGGCTGCACGAAGCCTCACCCCCTTCCCCCGGCTCCGCCCTGCTAGATCTTTCAGACTTGGTTTTATTAGAAGTAGCTCGCATGCTGAAAAAGTGTGGGCACCCGTGCAGTAGAGTCTCACTTATCCAACATAAATGGACCAGCAGAATGTTGGATAAGCATAAACATTGGATGATAAGGAGGGATTAAGGAAAAGCCTATTAAATGTAAAATTATATTATTATTTTACAAATTAAGCACCAAAATATCATGTTTTACAACAAATTGACAGAGAAAGCAGTTCAATACATGGTAACAGTCTGTAGCAAGTACTATATTTACGAATTTAGCACCAAAACATTACAATGTATTGAAACAGCTGTGAGTCTGGGTGGGAGACAGATTGCGTTGGATAATACAGAATGTTGGATGAGCGAACGTTGGATAAGCGAGACTGCTGTATATACATGGCTACCAGGTCTCCTCCCAACCTTCTCTCCTGCAGGCTGAACATACCCAGTTCTTTTAAGACGCTCCTTTGATCATTTTAGTCACCCTCTTCTGGACACTTTCCAGCTTGTCAATATCTCTTTTGAATATGGTGCCCAGAATTGGACACCATATTCCAGGTGAGGTCTAACCAAAGCAGAATACAAAGGCACCATGACTTCCTTCGATCTAAACACTATACGCAGGCCCGGATTACCCATAAGGCCACCCTAGGCCATGGCCTAGGGCGGCAGCCATGGGGGCGGGCAGCAGATCCGGACCCCCCCCCCAAAAAGTTTTTTTTTAAATTAAAAAAAAATCAATTTTTTAAAGTGCGCATGCGCGCCGTGGCAGAAGCGCCATCCACGGCCGCCCCGCCACCCCCCTTTGCTCTGCTCCCCTCAGCTCCAAAGGCGCTGCTCCTGCCCCCGGCTCCGCCCCGCCCCCGGCTCCGTCCCCACCTCCTCGCCAGCACGAGGAGGAGGAAGGAAACCCCAGGAAGGATATCCTGGCAGGAATGGTAGAAAGACACACACGAAGCTTGGCACCATGGCGCTATTGGACAGCTTCTCACCACACACCAAGCACAGTGGAGTTGGTGCCGTTGCATCCCCAGTGAAAGTGAATCCAAATGAAAAATAGCTTTTGCTGTATTGCCTCGAGCTCACCGTCTTTTCCTTTTCCTTTTGTCCAGCACTCATATTAGGGCCTTCATCTGCATCATAATTTTGTCCAGGGCCCTGTTTGGCATTTGCATTTTCCCTTCTCAAAAACTTCTCCATCACTGTCACTCGCTTGTCTTGCTGTGATCCCAAATTGCCACTGTCACTTGACGCGCAGCTGCAGCACTAACTCTAACTTTGTTTAATCAGCCGCGGCTGAGCGAATCCAAGATGGCGTGACCATAGCACTCTCACGTCACTTCTTAGGTGACGCGAGAGTGCTATGGTTCCATTTCTTAAAGGGACAGGTGCGCCTTATCTATTATATAAATGGGTTCACGTCATGTGATGTATACCTCAAACAAAGAAACCATACAACGCAGAAACACAATACTTGCCTTACATCATTTCCAACCCTTACATACTCAGACTTTCTCGCATCTCCTAAATAGGGCACAGCAACGCGTGCCGGGTACAGCTAGTAGTTTATATATGAATAAAGTTCAAAAATAATTTCCCATGGCACACGTGATGATCTCTCACAGCACACTAATGTTCCGCGGCACACTGGCCTAGCCCACATTTGACTAGGTTGCTTGCAAGAAGATCATGGGGAACTTTGTCAAAGCCCTTACTGAAATC
The DNA here is from genome assembly GCA_030556195.1 of Anolis apletophallus. NCBI lineage: Eukaryota > Metazoa > Chordata > Lepidosauria > Squamata > Anolidae > Anolis > Anolis apletophallus. The sequence continues at coordinate 185,631,003 of JARBWK010000002.1, forward strand.
AAGATATGCTACATCCACAGCATTACCTGCATCTACCAAGCTTCTAACTATCGAAATAAGAGATAAGATTAGTCTGGCATGACTTGTTTTTGAGAAATCCTTGTTGACTTTTAGTAATCACAGCATTACTTTCTAAGTAATTGCAAACTGCCTCCTTGATTATTTGTTCCAGAATCTTTCCTGGTACTGATGTCAGGCTGACTAGATGGTAATTGTTTGGGTCCTCTTCTTTTCCCTTCTTGCAGACATTTGCCCTCCTCCAGTCTGCTGGGACTTCTCCTGTTCTCCAAGAATTCTCAAAGATTATTGCTAGTGGTTCTGAAATGACTTCAATACTCTTGGATGTAGTTAATTTGGCCCTGGAGATTTAGAGCTGCCAGGTATTCCTAGACTACTTCTTTGGGGTGCATTTCCCCTATTACCCCTATTATCCCTATTTCCCCTATTACCATCTCACCATGCAATTTTCTTTCACTCTCCAAATTTGTGGCACTTTAGTGAATGAGACATTGAAAATAATTACTGAATAGAAATCTGGTATTTGCTGTGCACTCCATCCATTTGGTTAGCGTGCATGTCCTATCTCTTTCGATACCTAAACTGTCTTCCAAATACTCGACTGAATTTTAAAAAGTTCTATAATGCTAGAAATTTGGGGACTGAAGAAAATAATTCTTGTGGGTGGGCAATCCTCTCATTTTGGTTTTCTTGGAGTAACTTCCAAGCAATTGGCTACTTTGGGGTGGAGACAGAGAGTTGGTCAAGAAGGACCCACTGGTTGATATTCAGATAATTTATAGGAGATCAGTGTCGATGTAGACTAAACCAATGTGGCCTTTTGAGTTGTTTCACAATAGTAAAAAGCTTCCCTGTCTTAAGGCGCATAGCATGTTTGACTCAAGTATAAGTTATTCCAATATATAGCTTTTTGCATATAGTTAGAACATTAGGACTATAATCTCCCAGGGAGAACAATGAAAGAATGCTGATAATAAATTTCCTAAACGTAGGTTCATCGAAACCTGGATGCGATAAAACACCTCCTCAGGATACAGTAAATATCCAGAATAGCAACACATATTAATGACTTGGTGCCATTGTACACAAAATTGCAGTAATATAATGGAGGCCCAGGTCTCCACTGTCAGCAGATCTGCCTTTTACCACCTGTGGCAAGTGAGGCGGCTGGCGCCCTACCTCTCCGGAAATGACCTAGCCACGGTAATCCAGGCAACGGTCATCTCGAGGCTAGACTACTGTAACGTCCTTTACATTGGTCTTCCTTTGTCGGTTATCCGGAAGCTCAAACTGGTGCAGAACGCTGCAGCGAGACTCCTGGCTGGAGTACCAGCCAGGGCTCATATCACTCCAACCTTGCAGCGACTGCACTGGTTACCAATTGAGCACCAGGTCATCTTCAAAGTGTTGGTATTGACCTTTAAGGCCTTGCATGGTCTGGAGCCGGTGTACTTAAGGGACCGTCTACTCCCATATGTTCCCCAGAGATCCCTCCGTTCAGAGGACCTCAATCTTCTACAGATTCTGCCCTTATGGACTATCCGCCTGTCGTCAACCAGACAGAGAACTTTTTCTGTGGCTGCACCATGTTTGTGGAATAGCCTACCGCCGGAAGCACGCTCAATTAGTGAGCTGACGGCTTTCCGGAAAGCATGTGAAACTGCTTTGTTCTGGCAAGCATTTAGCCTATAAATATCCTGGGAAAGTGGAATTGTCCTATATGGAATTGTTTCTAATTCATTTGTATCTATGCTTTTATGTGGTATCGTTTAAATTCTATGTTTTATGCCTTTTGTTGGTAGTTTGATATACTGTAAACCGACCTGAGCCAGCTGGAAAGGACGGTATACAAATTGAAATAATAAATAAATAAATAATATCACTTTAATTCTCATAGTTCAGTCATATTCTGGAATTTATAGTCTGATTGAGAACTCTAGTGTTATGATTCAAATGTTGGACAAGCATTTTCTTGCAGATATTCCAATTAGAAAATGCAAATTCTAGGATTCCATAAGAAGGAACCATGACATTTAAAGCGATATCAAAATGCTATAACAGTAAAGTATGGACAGACCCATGATCTTGGGTTCAACATTGTTCTTCTTGGAATCCCTGGTGGGAGGGATGACCTGTGGAAAACATAAAACAATGAACCCACAGTCAAATAAGGATTCTAGGCTGCATCAAGAAGAATATCATGTCAAGTTCGAGGAAAGTCATAGTCCCACTCTATTCCTCACCTGAAATGCTGTATCCAGTTCTGGGTACCACAATTCAAGAAGGAACATGTCCAGAGAAGGGCGACCAACATTATCAAAGATTTGGAAGCCAAGCCATATGAGGCTGAGAGGATTCTGGGATTTGTAATCCATAAAAGTCCAGAATACTATTTTCAACAGGGCCAAACAAAACACAGTTTACAAACTGGGCATGAAAAGCAAACACCCTTTGGAGCTGTCCAAAAGATCTAGTATTCACTAGCTTTGAACAATGACTCATTTAGGGATTTGCTGTCTTGCTCTTTAGCAGGAGCTTTAAAAGCCCAGTAAACAAATAAAACAAAAACAATAAATAAAAATACAGATAGCAGAGCAGCAGGACTGTATGATTAATAATGGAACAGAAGACCGAAAAAAAAACCCCCTGGACAAATAAAATTAGTCTTTTAATGAGATGCCTAAAAACTATTTAGAGGTTTGAAGCCTGGCACCTTAAATTGTGCTTGGCAATAAATGATGAGCTGAGGCTGTGGTTCAGGCCTGAGAGTATTTTGGAGGCTCTCACCGTGACTAAAAGATAGGTTTGGGGGTCCCCAGTTAGCATGGACAATGGCCACTGAAGCTGGAAGATTCTGAAAGTTGTAGGGAAACTACAGAATGTGTGCTGTCGCACACTGGCTATTTCTTGGACGTGACTTCTGTATGCCCAACGGGATGCCGGGGTGCCTCAGTTGGAAGGGCCCCTTAGTTTCCCCCAATGATAAAGGTCCTTTGAGGCTTAAAATAAGTTTAACAAAGTTCTTTATTTGGGAACAAACTGGATGGCTTCTTAAAAAACTGGTGACTTTCTCAGTCTGCAGCAACAGGGCCGGCAAACTGGGCAAAGCTGGTCTTCTGTTTCGGGGAAAAACCTATGACCCTTCCCTTGGGCAATCTTTCTTTACCTTGCTGGCGTGAGGACCCTTCTTCCGACTCCAAGCTGCGTTATGGATAGCCAGATGTCCCGTACCACGCAAGGTTTCCTTCGATTAGCCAGGTTGTAGGATTGCAGGTGATCCCTTCACAAAGGATTGTGAAGCTATTCTTTTACCCCAGCAAAATGGGATCTGGTACAGCAGCAAAGCTGTGTCTGTTGCCCCAGCAAAACGGTGGTCTGTAACCCCAGCAAAGCGGTAAGGTTTAAAGCCTTTTCCAAGTAGGAAAGAACAGGCAGCTTTAAATCATGTCCTGTCCTGAAGAGAAGCTGTTAAGACTGAGCAAAAAATCCTCTTTCCCCTCCCAAAACCTAGGAATAGGGGCGGGTCTACTGCTCTAGATTGATTGGCAGCCCTCTGGCCTGTGAATGCAAACTAAGAAAGTCACCTACAACATGAAATGCAAGGGAATGAAAACTTGCAATGCAACAAATAACAAACTGGGCCCTATTGGCACTGCTGTGCCAGAACAGAATGAGACTTCAACAGCTTGAATAATAAACTATGGATTTGGAAAACTATTTGGACATGAGATCATGATTCGATATTTTATATAGTTTTATCTGTTTGTTTGTTTCTCTGTTTGTTTGATTGATTATGTGTTTTAATTGATTATATATTTAGATTGTTTTTACTTTGATGAGATGTGCTTTATTGTTTACGTGTGCAGCACTAATTTTTTGCCGGATTTGTAAGCCACCTTGAGTTCCCTTCGAGGTAGAGAAAGACATGATAGAAATGAAGTAAATCTATCTATCTTTACACATAATAAAAGTGAAAATATGTATGTAGTGTAGGTGTCCACTTAGACAGCCTTCTGCCTTCACAAACAGCTTTAACCCACAGTGCCGAGGAGACTCCAAAGTCCTCCCTCCAAGACAGTGTTTCCCAACCAGTGTGCCGGGGCACACTAGTGTGCCGTGAGCAATCATCAGGTGTGCCGTGGGAAATTGGAACCTCCAATACCCTTACTTATTAAAGGAGCGCTGCTACATCACAGTACAAAATGCACAATTAATCATACATAATCATACACAAAAAACACATTCAAAGTACCCAATCCTGCTGGAGAAGATCAGAAGTCTTACATAAGGTAGTTTGGCGGAGGAGTTGCGAACCAGGAAGTAGCGAGTTCACAGAGCGCTCCTCTATAGAAAACTCGCGATATTTGATGAAATCATGGAAGTGAGTGCAAAAAACATCGTGTATCTTCACGATGTTATCCAATGTCAGTTCCGGGATCCGCACAATAACACAGTCAGTTTGTGGACAATTTAAAGAAGCAGCACCATAATCATAGAGATAAGGTAGAAAATCACATAGATAATCATCACATATATTCAAACTGCCAGAGGCTGAAGATAGATGTGGTGATGGAATCGAAAGCTGGCATGGGCAAACTTGGACCTTCCAGGTGTTTTGGACTCCAACTCCCACCATTCCTAGCAGCCTCAGGCCCTTCCCCCCCCCCCCAAGCCACTTAAGCAGGAAAGGGCCTCAGGCTGTTAGGAATGGTGGGAGTTGAAGTCCAAAGCACCCAGAGAGCCAAAGTTTCCCCATGACTGACAGCTGTTGAGCAAGATCTTTGTATGTGTCTTTCTGCCATTCCTTCCTGGATATCTATGTTGTGTTCATCAAAGCAGGCCCAGGTTTCATGCTGAGTGTATAAATACATTTAAAAACATATTAACTATATGTATTACTGTGTTAGAGGGTCATGTTGTGTCATTTTGGTTGGTGGTGTGCCCTAGGATTTTGTAAATGTAGAAAGTGTGCCGCTGCTCAAAAAAGTTGAAAAACACTGCTCCAAGGACATTTCAGGTTACAGCGAGCGCCATGAACATGTAGCCCGAACCCTGCCATACTGCACGCCACTCAAGTTAAGGTTTTCATTCGGGGACAATTTCATCCTTGATGTTCTGTTTTCCCTCCAGAATGGACATCCCAGGGTTCCTTACTCTTTCCATGGGTGTATTTGCATGACCCTGCCCACTGTCTTTCCCTTAACCCTTTCCTACCCTTTCCTATGGCACACAGCAGTCAGGAATTGATCAGCAACTGAACAAGAGATTTGGGGGGAACTGACCTTGATTGATAGGAGTTGTAGTTCACTCTGTAAGCCATCCTGAACCCTCGGGGAAAGATGGCATACAAAACTGAATAAAACTAAATAAATACATCCTGAGAGCACTGTGAACCCAACAAACGATGGAACTGGACCACCCTTGCCACGGATGATGGGATTTGGAGTACCCTCACTCCCTGAGACCACTGTGACCTCCACAAATGACAGACCTGGATGAAACTTGTCATACAGACCCCCCCCCCAATGACCCACTTTATGTCCTTGTGCAGTTTGGGGGAGGATGGACCATGGATGATGGGATTTGCAGTACCTTCATCCACATCCAAAGACTACTGCGACCCCCACGAATGACAGACCTGGACCAAACTTGCCACACAGACTCTCCCTGATGTACTTTACATCCTGGTGAGTTTTGGGAGAGGATGGACCAGGGATGAAGGAAATTGCAGTATCTTCACTCACTTCCGAAAACCACTGCAAGCCAAATGAATGATGCACCTGGACCAAATTTGACACACAGACTCATGATGCACTTTCTGTCCTGGTGAGGGTTGGGGGAGGATGGACCACAGATCATGGGATTTGCAGTACTTCACCCCCTTCCAGAGACCACTGCAATCCTCACAAATGACAGATCTGGACCAAACCTGGGACACGAAAACCCCATGACCAACAGAACATAATGGAGGGGGTGTGTGTGTGTGTGGGGGGGGGGAATGACCCACCCACATGAGAGTTGTACTTCACCCTGCATCCAGAGCACTCTGAACCCCATCAATAACGGATCTGGACCAAACTTGGCATACAGACCTACCATGCCCGACTGTGAATACAGGCAGAGTTTGGCGGTGATTGCCCTCAGAATCTGAGCATTGTAGTTCAGCTGCATCCAGTGATATTGTGGCCCCCCACTGACAATGGACCAGGACCACACTTGGCACAGAGAAGCTCTATGACCAACTGCAGGGGTTTGTGGGAATTTACCTTGATTTTAGGAGTTGTAGTTCACCTGCATCCAGAGAGCACTGAACCCAGCCAACGTCAGATCTGGACCAAACTTGGCACACAGACGCAACATGGCCAGCTGTGCATACAGGCCTGGTTTGGGGAGGATTGAACCACGATTTTAGGAATCGTAGTTCACCCATATCCTTATGCATTTTCTAATGGGAGCATTCATTAAAAACAAAATCAAAAACTGGCTTTTTCTAATAAACAGTGTTACTAATTAACTAAATGGTATTACCTAACACCCCAAAACAAACAATGTATTTTTCAAATAAACCGGGCATTGCCGGATACCCAAGCTAATCTCTCTTGGCATTACTTGGCAAACGAAGATTCTTATGAAGGACTCATCCCACGCTTTTTACAAGCGTGTTGATTACTAAAAAGGCCAATCTGAGATAGGCAAGTTCGGTTGCAGAAAGCACAGCAGAAAGTCTCCTTGGGTGATGTTGTTTCCAAGTTGCGATTCTTTCTGCATTGTCGTTTCTCTTTGAGACCCGTTCGGCATGTCTTTCGGAAGTTGGATGTGTCCTTTGAGCCTGTGCAATGGATTTTTCTGGTGGAGTGCAGCGTGCACAGAACTGGCCTCACCCTTTAAACCAAAGGTTCATCTGCCGGGGCCTAGCAAGCTTGGATGGTGGCAGCGAGGTCCTCAGGTCGTAGGTTTGGTTCAAGTTTCCTTCTCTTAGATGGTTGACCTTACAAGGTTAGACGAGCACCATCTGCCTGGGTTTGAAATTAGAGCTTTCCTTCTCTTAGCATGGTTGCCAAAAGGCTAGAGAGCCCATCCTGCCCTTTGACGCTCTTTGTCAGACCCTTTGGTTGTGACCTGCCTGGCATGGGAGGCCCTACCGGTGGCTATTATGCCACCGCCAGCATAGCTCACAACTTCATTAGGGTACGCAAGCCTCTCCCCCACTGCAAGGGGGCGCCAATGGAGAAGTTACCCAAGCTAGTAATAAATAAATACATAAATAAATAAATAAAACAAATCACATTATCCATCACTGACAACCCATGGATCCTGTAGATCCTGGAAGTGGTATGAAGCCAGCGCCAGCCTTTATGGTGTGTATAAACACAATCTAATCCTCAAACTGGTTTCAGGACTGCCTATCTAATCCCCCTCTGCCAGTTTCACACTGACTTGAGTGGTCAGTGTAGATGTCCCCATCGGGACTGCACATATTGTAAGGTAAGATTCAGCATGCTGGATAATTCAGCCCATTGACACAGAAACCACAACATACCCAAATAAAGGGTGCATCTGCACTATAGAACGGATGCAGTTTGACACAATTTTTAACTGCCCTGGCTCAGTGGAATTCTGGGATTTGTAGTTGAGCTGCCAGCACTCATTGGCAGAAAAGGCTAATGTGCTAGTAAAACTGCATTTCAGCCAGCATGGTTAACAATTAAGAATTATGCATTGGGGCAATAGCGTAATTAGGCCAACCAAAAGGCACAAAATACATAACACAAGTTTTCAGAGCTCACTGATGTCTTCATCCAGCATTCTATGGGGAAGAGAGGAGACAATGGAGGGTCATGGAGCTGTAATTTTCTTGAGATGTTAAAGCTGAGTTTTAGAGAGTATATTCGGAGGTTTGATAAAGATAAAGGCCACACTGTCCCCGAGGCATTTGGGACATAAAAGCAAGGCAAGGCAGTCTTTTTCCCTCCATTGTGAGAAACAAATATACGTAGTTCCTTTGAAATCTAGGCTGCATCAACAAGCCTCTTTGTAGGCAGAATATAATGAATTCCTTGAGAAGCCTGACACATCTGGAGACAATCCTAGACACAGTGAAAGGTAACATCTCCCAGTGGTTGCCAATACAGTGAGTAGACTCTCACTTACCCAACCGTTGCTCATCCAGCATTTTTTTAAAATAGTCTTTATTGTGATTTTCCAAAGGTTTAAAAGAAACATAAAACACATCACATAAACATATTGGAAAAGGGGGGTAGGGAAAGCAAAGGGGGAAAAGAGGGAATATGGGGAGGGGGTATGGAAAGTTTTGGGGGATGTGCAGAAAACATAACAAAGGGGAGCGGAAGGTATTGTAATCTCATTGAACTTTACAACCTGTGATTTAGTTCTCATTCTTCATCCACTGCATTCTGATTATCTATTTGTGCCTAAGGAGAAACATATAAATATACATTACAAAAATCATATTGTTTATATTTATCTAAAATTAATATCTTATATTTTATAATAGTAATCACATAGATCATTCTATCTAATAATTCCAGTTAAGTATTAAGTCTATCTTATGCTCCGTACCAAAATAGTTCTGGATAATTGACCAATTAGTCTTTCTTACAAGGCCTTCTTCTGTTGTTTTTAACTCCTCCATCAGCCACTCCATCTGGATGGTTTCCGTCACTTTGTATAACCATTCCTCCTTTTTCGGTTCCCTTGATGACTTCCAATACTTAGCATAAACTAATTTGGCTGCCGTAATTAGAACTAAATATATTTGCCTTTCATTAGCCTCCAGATTTGGATCTATTATGCCTAGAAGGAGGGATTCTGGCCTCCTCTCCAATGCTTTTTTGAATATTTTACGTAGTTCTTTATCATTTTCCAGTACTTTTCTGCTTTGGGGCATAACCACCATAGGTGGAAGAAGGTTCCATTCTTAGAACCACAGTTCCAACACTCAGTTTTGGTATTTTTATAGATTTTAGCCAATTTATCCGGAGCAAGGTACCATCTATATATGATTTTAATCCAATTTTTCCTTGTACTTGTAACAGACTGAAGAATTTATATTTTTTTCCAAATAATTTTCCAAGTATTCCAATTAATATTATGTCCAATATTTCTTACCCATTTCTTCATATAGTTCTCTAACTTTTGTTCTTTTATATTTAGCAATCTATAAACCTTTCCCACCGAGTTTTTATCTGGGCCCAATAGGACCTTCTCTAGATCGCTGTGGTCATCCTCAAACCCTCTTTCGGCATCCAATTTAAATTTTTCCACTAATTGGTAGAAAGGAAGCCAGTTTAACTCCTTACCCTCTGTGGTGAACTGATAATTCTGTTACCGGTTAAAGGTAATTTTATATGTGTGTTAAAATGTTAGGATAATGTGAGCCGGAGAGAACTGATATTAAGAGCACGTCTCTGCAGGGAGAGCAGAGTTGCCATAGCAACGGCTGTGAGGCAGTAGTGGGAGGAGTCAACAGCTTTCTGCCAGAGCCAATAGAATTCTGGGGAAGTTTGAATTTTGACAGTTTAACTGTCAGACCAGCTCTAAGACAGTTGGTGCTGAGAGCTCAGAGAGAGCAGTTGTGTTTTAGACCAGCTCAAGGAGCTGAGAGGTGGATAGTTAATCCAGTCCAACTCAAGGAGTTGAACTGTCAGACCAGCTCTAAGACAGTTGGCGCTGAGAGCTCAGAGAGAGCAGTTAGAGTTTTCCTGTCAGCGAAGTGAGAGTGTAGCTTCGGCTGGGGAATCTGTTTTTGGATCTGTGAGGATACAGTTCTAGTGAGCTGAGCTTGCGGGCCAGCTGGTTTTATGTAAAGCCTGAGGGCTAAAAATAGACAAAGTGTCTTTAAAAGGCCAGAGTGCCTATATGTTGAGATAGAGAGAAGCTGATCTAGCTGAGTAATAGCAATAGTTAAACATTGCAACTGTGTATTAGTTACAACTAGAACATTTGTAACCTTTTCAAGTCGTGCCTCTTCAGAAGTGTTATATAAAGTATCAAACCAAGCTTTTGTGCCAAAATAAACTGTTTGATGTTACTTAAAGAAAACTCTCTCCGTGACTTCATTTAAATTACCAGTCTCTTCACCACTCTTTACAAGTCAATGGTCAAGCATAAATAAATGGTGGCAGCGAAATTCTTTATATTTGAACAGTACAAATCCTTGTTACACCGCAAAGATCGACGCTAGCTTTAGGCGGCGTTTCGATTCTTTTCAAATGGTGGCAGCGGTGGGATAGCCTGCCCTGTCACAGTGCAAAAGTTGGCGTGTGAATACGAGTCTTTACACCCTCTTGTAATAGTAGTTCTCTATTTTTCAAGGAGTATCTCTGACCATTCCAATAGATCAGATCCTTATATGTGTACCATTTGGTGTCATCCAGTTGTCTTATTCGGAAGGCCTCCACCGGGGATAGCCCAGTAGGCGTTTTTGTATAGATTTTAAAATAATATTTATTCCATATTCTTATCAGGAAGTCCCTAATATAATGGTTTTTGAAATTTTTATCTACCGATATTTTATTGTAGCCCATGTAACCGTGAAACCTGAATTTTAGGTCATGCCCTTCAAGATTCAACAATCTGTTATCATCTAATTTAATCCAAGTTCCCAGCCAAACTAAACAGTTTGCCTCGAAGTAAGGGGGTTGGACTAGATGGCCCATGTGATCCCATTCAACTCTATTATGCTATGATTCTATGAAAACCAAGAATGAGCGCATCACTGTTTTTGTATTCTCTTTAGTTTGGGATTCCTGTTGCAACTAGAGCTTGAACCGGACCCTGAGTAAACCAATACTCAGTTTCTGCGGTTAAATGCTTTATTGAGAATAAATGAAAGAAGCAAAAGGCAAAATAGAAATCAGCTAGGTTGTGCCCAATCCCGGATCCAGGCACCCCAAAGGCTTGAAATAGTTCCAAGTAAAACAATGTAAAATGCCGCAAATGGCTAGTCCTGAAGAGTCTCTTGATCAAAGCTTAGTAAATATAGGATAGTTCCACTAGAAGACCACCATGGCCCAATACAGTTCCAAAGACAAGGCAAGGAAATCAAAAGTTGACTCGAGATGCAGAGCCCTCTCCGGACCCAGCTTTTAAGGGCCCCGATGACTCCGTTCCCGAATACGCTGACTGCGTCGCACAACTTTCCCAGGATCGGCTGGGAAGGTTTCGGTTGCCACTGCTTCTTGGCCAGTTTGGAATGTGTCTGTCCTCATTAGAGCAAGCACCTGGAGTTTGGGGAGTACTGCTAGTCTCATGAATCTCAGCTGGCTTACAGGCGTGAGAACTAACAGGGATGCGCCTGGCCTTGGAGGTTTGAAGTTCACTTGGAGTTGACTGCAGAGGCCTGCTTTCAGGCCTCTTTGAATTCAGAGCTGTAATATGGCGTCGCTCTGGTTTGGGCTTGGAAAATGTCTGGGGTGTGACAATTCCCCTGATGCAGCTGAACTCACTATCTTCAGATCCAGTGTATGTTGGTCATGCAGCTAAATAAATAAAACAGAAAATGAAGCAAAATAGAAATACCACATTATGTTGATACCTTCTTAGGCCATATATATATATACTGTACCTTCTTAGGCACCGGGAATGTGGCGCAGCTGGCTGGATGTCAGCTGCATAAGGTCTCTACTGACCAGAAGGTCATGAGTTCGAGGCCTGCCCGGGTTGGGGTGAGCTCTCGGCCAATTTGCGTAGCTTGTTGTCGACCTTTGCAACCTGTTGCATCTGTCAAGTAGGAAATTTAGGTACCACTTTGTGGGGAGGCTAAATTTAACTGATTTCTGAAATGTTAAATTGCCTCTATGTCTGTCTATATATGTTGTATGTCAATGGCATTGAATGTTTGCCTGTATATGTGCATTGTGATCCACCCTGAGTCCCCTGTGGGGTGAGAAGGGCGGAATACAAATGATAATAAAAAATAAATAATATTATGCAAGCTTTTGAAGCTCACCATCTTAAACAGCACCATTCTGAACTCGGCTTTAACATCTCAAGAAAGATGGCCCTTCCTGGTCACATCCCCCCCCTAAAATGACTTTCAACATCCATTCCTGAGGAAGAAGCCTACTTCAAAAATGTGCATAATGGATTTTGGCCTAATAAAGGTACCACATGTATTCATGGTAGGATTACTATGGTAGTCATCTTAGTACAAACCATTTACAGGACTCTGAGCCACCCACTCTTGAGATGAAAAATATATGGTGTCTGATGGGAAAAGAAAGAGTAGAAGATAATAACGGAGGGCTTTAAGAAAAAATACTATATTCTATCATTTGATTAGGTTTCCCCTCGACATTAAGTCTAGTCGTGTCCGACTCTGGAGGGTGGTGCTAATCTCCATTTATAAGTCGAAGAGCCAGCATTGTCCATAGACACCTCCAAGGTCATGTGGCTGGCATGACTGCATGGAGCTCCATTACCTTCCTGAAAAAGCAGTATCTATTGATCTATTCACTAGGCATGAGAAAAAAGTTATGAAAATGAAATGATTCGTAAGAAATTCGTAAGAAATGCTACTTTTGAGTATTTCCGCATCTGGAACGCCAACCAGGAAGTGGACTTTCTTTATAGAACTTCAGGGGCCAGGATTTTCTTAAGTGTCGTTATTAGGTCGTAAGGGGGGGGGCACCCTCCTTCTCTCTCACCACCCTCCCGCCTCCCTTGCCAATAAGTATTATGGCAAGGCAAGCCCTAAACTCGCTCCTTCTTTCGGCTGGAAGCCTGGAAAAAATGTAAACAGAGAGGTTTACTCAGAAGTAAATCTGCAAAGGAGGGCACTTTGGATTTTTTCCAGGCTTCCCTGCCTCTCCTGCCTGCCAGGATCTAAAGCATCAAAGAGTATTGGGGTGAGAAATTTGCAGCCTCAGGCCTCTTCCTTTTCCTCTCAGCCTGGGCAAACTTGGGCCCTCGCTCCCTCAGGATCGGGGTGAGAGAGAGGCAGCGAGGAGCGGGGGCTCCTCCTCCTTTTTTTTGCTGCTTCCAAGAATAGAATACCCCCTTCCCTCCCTCCCTCCTTCCTATTTGGAGAGTCCCATCTAGAATTCAGTGTGATTTATTCAAGTTTTGGCCTACAACTCCCAGAAATCCCAGCCAATTTACCAGCTGTTAGGATTTCTGGGAGTTGTAGGCCAAAACTCATCTGAATGCGCATGCTCTGGCATACGAACTACTAACGAATTTCGTTAGTAATTAAGTTACATTTTAGAAATTTTTGGAATTTTTTTTGTAAGTCTTTCTATTACTAATCAACCCCCCCCCCCCATTTGATTTTAGAATCACAATTTTTGGGTTCGAAACCATGCCTACTATTCACATTTGCATGTTTTCAAACTGCTAGTTTGGCAAAAGCTGGGGCTAACAGTGGGAGCTCACCCTGTTCCCTGGATTCGAGCCACCGACCTTTCGGTCAGCAAGTGTAGCAGCTCAGTGGTTTAACTCACTGTGCCACCAGTGGCTCATGATTTGATACTCAGGTCTTTATTTCATTATTGCCTCAATGAAAATATCCAGTCATTTTCAGCCTTTTAGTTATAGAAATCAAAGGGCTATTCGTATTGGGTTTCTGACACGACAGCAGAAACTGTTCAGGAACCAAATTTACTGTGGTATGTGTATGTATATGTGTGTATCTCTATCTTCTCTATCTCTATCTCTATATATAATAAAGCAGAATGTTTGTTTGTATGTGGGTGGGTGTGTATGTGGGTTTGTATGTACGTGCCGGCGTTCTGATTGGCTGCCACTTTCACAGGCCACAGCGACCAGCGCGGGTGAGGGACCTGCACAAAACTTGGGACACATAACCCCCCTGATCCCCTTTACGTCCTGGTGCCGTTTGGGGGAGATGGACCACGAATTATGGGATTTGTAGTACATTCAAACAATTTGGTTCCCACATACCACTGCGGCCACCTAAAAGGATCAAAACAGACCACACTTGGCACGCACATCCCCCATTACCCACTCTACATCCTGGGGCACTTTGGAGGAGGGTGGACCATGGATTATGGGACTTGAAGTACCTTCCCTCACTTTCCAAGACTGCTGCAAACCTAATCCAATGACTGATCAACACCAAACCTGGCACACAGGAGCCTCATAACCCACTCTACATCCTGCTGCAGTTGGGAGGAGGACAGACCATGGATGATGGGACTTCCAGTACCTTCCCTCACTTTCCAACACTGCTGCAAACCTAATCCAATGACTGATCAACACCAAGCATGGCACACAGAGCCCTCATGACCCACTCTACATCCTGGTACAGTTTTGTGTGAGACGGACCATGGATGATGGGACTTTCAGTACCTTCACTCACTACCTCCAAACAATGCAACCCTCATCCATTCACCAATACAGACCAAACTTGCCACACACAGCCCCCATGACCCACTCTACATCCTGCTGCAGGTTGGGGGAGGGTGGACCACAGATGATGGGACTTACACTACCTTCAGTAATTTCATGATACCACTGCAACTCCCAATACTGCTGGATGAAGACCAAACTTGACACACAGAGCTCATGACCCACTCTACATCCTGATGCACTTCTCAAATGACCCGGGCAACGCTGGGTCCCCAAGCTAGTATATATATACACAATGCGCATACACACACATATATGTATATAGAGAGGGGGAGAGCAAAGAACAATGCAGTCCAAGTTTTAATGAGCTGGGAAGCATACAGATTCACTTGGGACAATTCAATCAATAACATTATCAAACAAAGGCAATTTGCATTCTCTTCATTAAAAAAGCAACAGTCAAAGCTAAATGCCAAACTAAATTAAAAACAGCATTTTTTTTAAAAAAGAGCAATACGAGATTATGCAAAAGGACATCAACTGTAGATACAATAATGTCATTTTCATGCCCTTAAACCTTTGGGATTCATCAGGCCAGCATTACTGGGAAGTGAGAAATGCTTCCAGATGCAGCATAATTTTCTCTGGCTCTGTGTGCCATTATTAGAACAAACACAAATCTCCCATCCGGAGGACCGTGTGTATATGTCATTTCAGCTTTCCCCCCGCTTCTTGCCTGAAAATGTCTAAGCAGAGCACTGAGTTCATTTGCATATTGTCTGTGTGTTCAAAGAGCCAAACTACCTTATAGGATAAGGACAAAGTGTGCAGCTGAGCCTCACGTTAATACTTCTTGTAGTGTGTTCTCCAAACATTTCCCACTTATAGTGACTCTAAGGCAGCGTTTCTCAACCTGGCGGTCAGGGACCCGGGGTTGGGCGAGGGAGTGTCAGAGGGGTTACCAAAGACCAAAGAGCAACAAGGAGAACCGGAGTCATAAGGGTGTCGCAGCGACCTGGGTCAAGCGAAAATGAGTGACCCATTGCTCATTTTGAGCTCATTTCGAGCCTCATTTTCGCTTGACCCAGGTCGCTGCGACACCCTTACGACACTTTGCGGTTTCTCCGGTCCTTTCCGGCAGGCTCGCCAGGCTAACGCGGAAGTAATCCTGTTCTGCTCTCTGCGGCCGCGGCTTGAATTCCCCCGCTCGCCGCCTCCACCCTCGAGAACGCGGAGTGGATTTTTGCGTCCTTTGACTTTCCCTGGCACCCATTCTTCAAGTGACTCCTTCAAAGCTTTCCCATTCTTCCCCCATTTGAGTTTGATTGCCTTCTGAAGATCCCACGCGGCTGCATATGGGCCAGGTTTGAATTGACCAAGTTATCCAACAGATTCCCTTTGCATTGTCTTTCCACATTGTACTATCTTTGTAAATGCATCTTATCTGCTTCACTTCTCAGTTATATGTGGCATATACATGCATGTATCTATTGTTATTGACAACTTTACTATGATGTATTGCACATGCCTGAATGTATAGTACTGTTATATATGTTACATATACTTGCATGTAGATATTGATACTGATGATGCTGCCATGATATGTTGTACATGCTTGAATGCATAGTATGTTCACATATGTCACATATATTCCCATGTAGTAATTGATATTGATGTTTTTGCTATAATGCATTGTATATGTTCAAATGTGTAGACCTATGTTGCATCACTTTGCTGCTTAGCCTTTCCCATTATATATGCTATTTTTGATACCACAGCTATTGCATTATTGTCCTCATTACTAGTGCGAACCTGATCATTCACTGTGGTTCTCCTTGTTGCTCTTTGGTCTTTGTAAGCTCCCCCCTTTTTTTGTAGTTTTGGGTTACCAAAGACCATCAGTTGGTCAATGGGGGTTCTGTGTGGGAAGTTGGGCCCAATCCTATCGTTGGTGGGGTTCAGAATACTCTTTGCTCTGACAGAAAGATTAAAAGATAAAGGAAAAAATATAGAAGTGAGTAGAGACAAATGGAATTTAATAAAATTATATTGCAAAACAGAATATAATATAGAGTTGAAATTTAATGGTTAATTGTTTATAAAGTAACGAAAGGAAAGGATATGTGTGTGTGTGTGTGTGTGTGTGTACAGTATATTTAAGTTAGAATTATTAATGCTTTTTCCTTATTTTATAGGAGATGAAAAGACCAGTACTCTTTAAGAAGAAAATATTCTTTTTTCTTTCATTGTGGACTAATACTTTAAGATAGCTTCCTACTTTAATTGATAAGATAGACTTATAAGACCCTAACCCTAATATCTTTACCGGTTGGTATACAACTTTTAAAACTATACTTTTTGCACCTTTCCTTCCCACTATTGGACTGCCTTTTTGTCTTTTGACTTTATCTCCTTCCCCGTCCCTTTTTTGTAACTTTTTCTCTTTATTCTTTTGTATTTCTCAATGGGAATTGTGAAGCTAAGTTGAGGTAAACTAGACCTCGACGGAAAAAAATACACAATGTAAAATAATTTCTACTTTTTAATTGTTTAAAAATTATCTTGGTCAGCTTCTGAATCTTGGTCTTTGTAGACATTTTCTATTCATGTTTTTCTTGACATGTAAATTTCTTTTATGGAAACTTAATAAAGAAACTTTTATACAAAAAAAGAATGCTCTTTGATTGTAGGTGAACTATAAATCTCAGCAACTACAAATATCAAGCTCTATTTTCCCCAAACTCCACCAGTGTTCACATTTGAGCATATTTAGTACTTGTGCCAAGTTTGGTCCAGAATGATCCATCATTGTTTGAGTCCACAGTGCTTTCTGGATGTAAGTGTAATCGAACCCGGAAATTCCCATCGCAAAACTAGACACTTTTACCAGTTTCCCGCAGCAGACCGTTCCTGGAGTGAACAGTCCCAAACATCCCCCCACACACGCCTGTTCCTGGACACAGCACACTCCCTCGAGGCCCAAGGCCTCAGCAACCCTTTTCCCCATCCCAAGAAAAGCCTCCTCCTGCATTTGTCTATGAAGGTTATTTTGTTTTATTTTTTTCTCATCTTTCCGACTTACGGGCGTCTCAAATATGCCGGGAGAACACCCCCCCCCCCCGAGGGAACCGCAGTGGCTCAGCAGGCTAGGCTGAGGCCACGAGGACCGGGAGGCCCCCGGTTCGAGGCCCGTAAGGGAGGAAGGGAAAGTACCCCTTTTTGCCTACCAGGCTGGAGGGTGCCCAGGCCTGGCATTTTGATGACCCTGAGCCACCCTCTTGGCAAGGGATCCCCTCGTTTTCCGTATTTTCCTAAGGTCAGCCGGGGCGCATTAAGGCTCAGGCAAGTTATAAAGAAGCAAGTAGTATGAATTCGGCCGAGGGGGTTGGAGGCCCCCCATCTGTGTTCTGAACTGACAGCTGCAAACTTAGAGGCACCAGGTTCTAGGCCCGCATCCGAAAGAATTCATTTTTGTACAAATGCACCCCTGTTTATTTCTTACATTTTAACTATAGGAATGTTGCCTTTGACCCTGTGTAAACCTTCTCCACCCCACTCCCTAGGATAGCCGGAAAAGTTGCCTTTGTAATTATGTTTTGCCATGTTTGCTGGGAGGAAATGTCCCACTTATGCCCTGAGCCATCTCAAATCTTTGTTTCATCATTTCGTGTTTGCATGGAGCAATAGACTATTGGTCAGGCCCTTGTTATGGAGATTCGGTTCTTTCCTGTCCCCACACCTGGCTAGCCCCGGGATTGCCTAGTTCTCTGAGTTTCGACTGGCTAGGCCAACCCTTGGGTGTTGGACAAAAGGTAATCATGGAACACAGCGGGCTCCCTGTTTGGCCTCGGAAACCAGACAAAGCCCACCATAGGATTTTTTGTCATTCCTGTCATCTGATTGGATCATCCCAATCAGGTTCTCTCTTCTTCCCGACTCAGACATGAGGAAGGGATATATGGACTTGATAAGTACACTTCCTGATAACAAAAGCTAACATCGGACCTCTCGCCCCAGGTCAACACCTGGAAAGGACTTCCTTTGTTCGCCTTCCATAAACCTTCCTGATGACAGCTTACCCAATTCCCCTCATCCCGGAATTCCATATTTGGCAACTGCTGCCTGATTGGACAGGTCAGGCAAATGGAAGAGGACGCTGATAGGTTCCTCAGAGCCGGCTTACCTCCCACCCATCAACTGATTCCAGCGTCCCAGCCAATCGTCGGCAAGTCGGCCGGGAGGGGGCGGAGCGGGAAATTCAAATGTTTGACAGCTCTGTAGCCTTTAAAAACTCATGTCATGAATGTAAATGTATGCGTCTTTGCGGGATCAGGGAATTTGCAGTCGCATCCTACTCAGCTGAGCAGAATAAATTTCGTGGCTTCTACCTTGTATCGTGGTGAGCATAATCTGACCTCCGGGGACGGGAAGGATTGGGAGACCCAGGCCGCTCCGGGCTCGCCAGGGTATTCACGAACTCTCTGGACTGGGCTCCGCTGGCGGTTGGCGGGGCCAGTCCATAGTCGTTGTTCAACAACATAAGTGAACTACAACTCCAAAACGCAGGGTCAATACCCACCAAACCCTTCCAGTATTTTCTGTTGGTCACGGGGTTCTGTGTGCCAAGTTTGGTTCAGTTCCATCATTGATGAAGTTCAGAATTCTCTCTGATTGTAGGTGAACTATAAATCCCAGCAACTACCACTCCCAAATGACAAAACCAATCCCCCCCAACCCCACCAGCATTCAAATTTGGCTATATTTGGTATTTGTTCCAAATTTGGTCCTGTGAATGAAAATACAGTACATCCTGCATATCAGATATTTACATTACGATTAATAACAGTAGCAAAATTACAGTTATGAAGTAGCAACTAAAATAATGTTATGGTTGGGGGGTCACCACAACACGAGGAACTGTATTAAGGGGTCGTGGTATTAGGAAGGTTGAGAAACACTGCCTTAGGGCAACCCTGGGCACGTTTACCCTGACCCCTTAACATGGGTTGAAGGCACAAACACGCATTGGAACATGCCTTAAAGTGGAAAAAGTAAAATAATGGGATACACCCAAACAGAGCCTGTAATGCACATCAGTACATGTAGATGTAAACCACATCACTCAGGAAAACTGGTTAAGGCATGGGTGGTTTGGTGGTCCACACAATCACATTAAGGAGGGGTGCTTTGGAAAAAAATTCAGAATTTCCACGGATGTGAAGCCACAGATTCTGCAAATCTTGGAACTTGATGTGAGTCGAACACTCCGCACATAAGTATTTTCCAGGCTTCAATGTGTTCTTGTGCTTGAAGTGTGACCAAATGCATGTTTAATTCACTTCCTCCTCTGCCATTTTCAGCCACATCACTTAGTCAGTATAGATGTGCCTCCTATCACACAGTTTTGGGGGGCTGAGATTGTGTGACCCCTAGGTCAGTTGGGGATCGCGCGCTTGTGACTGTGTCCCTGCGAGTTGGAATCCGCAGGCAGGCGTAGCCATGGAAACTGCAGCGCGCGCCTCCTTCCTCTCATCAAACTCGCCCATGGCACAGTCCTGTGTATCGGCCTCTTTCTTCCAACGGGGACGTCCTCGCAAGTGTGTGACCCTGCAAGTGGCAAGCCTGGCTCACGCTACCGCCCCCTTACAGGGGTTCAGCGCCATCCAAATTCTCCTGAGCCTCCCAGCGCCCCCTTGGATTGACCCACCGCCCACCAGGGGGTAGTATCGCCCACTTTGGGAACCACTGCCCTAGGTCATCCAGTGGGTTGCCATGGCCAAGCAGGGAATTGAACCCTCCTCTTCAGAGTCATAGTCCATTGCTCAAATCACTATACCACACCAGCTCTCAAATCTTTGTCCCCTGTAAAGAGGAAGTTGAAAGTCTAGGTCAGTGTTATTCAACCTTTTTTGAGCCGTGGCACATTTTTTACATTTACAAAATCCTGGGGCACACCACCAACCAAAATGACACAAAATGACACTCTAACACAGTAATACATATAGTTAATATGTTTGTAAATGTATTTATACACTCAGTGTGAAACCTGGGCCTGTTTTGATGAACACAACATATATATGACTTCCTCTCCCATACTTATACATGGCTATCATGTCTTCTCTCAGCCTTCTCTTCTCCAGGCTAAACATGCCCAGCTCTTCTAGCCGCTCCTCATAGGGCTTGTTCTCCAGACCCTTGTGAAATTTCACCCTGAGTGAAACTTGCTTCCAGTTAATTATGGATGTCATGCAGCTGTTATAAACAGTTCCTTGGGGGGAGGCAACGCTCGAAAAATCCAGTAAAATAGTACAAAAAACCCCATTTCCAAGCGGAGAGACTGAATTTATTGCTTCGAAACCTGTGAACCGATGCTCCCAGGTTCGCTCACTGCCCAATTCACCGACGTGGAGCTTCCGGCTTTGGCCGTTCTCGCGAGAAATCCAAGCCAATGCGAAAATGCCGACTCAATCACTTCCGCCCAGTGCTCTGCTTTTGCGGAGAGATGAGGGTGGCAGTGAAAGAGGCCACACAGATCTATGAAACGTATAGAGTCTATACGTTTCATAGATCTGTGTGGCCTCTTTCGCTGCCTCCCTCCTCCCTCCGCCCAGTGCTGAAAGAGGCAGAAAGAGCTGCTAGGAGGGAGAAGAGTGCCAATTTCCCACGGCACACCTGATGATCGCTTACGGCACACTAGTGTGCCGCGGCACACTGGTTGGGAAACACTAGTCTAGGTGACTGCCATCGGCCAGTACAGGTGACATAAACCTTCTCCACAAGCTGCTTCCGTTCTTGAACTTCTCCTCTTTCCAAATCCTACTGAGCCAAAGAAAAGCATTACACAAACATTCACAGTCCCGGCCCTCTGCTACCTGCCTTGCTTCAACTGGGACAAGTTTATGAACCCACAAACTCTCTCCCCAGTAATCACTCTTAACTTTTTGGTGCACTGCTAGGAATTAGGTAGAGATGGGTGCCCAGGCTTTGGAAAGCATCTCACATACAAATCAGACTTTTATTTTCCCCCAGTGCTGCTCCTCCTGAGATGTATTCCTCCAACTGGAGACTCAGAGTACAGTGACACCCTGAGATTCATACATCTTGTGATGAGACTCTGGTGGGTACTGATATGAAACACGTACTACATATATATGTTTTTCTGTATACAACGGCAATGAGTCAGTTACAATCTCATAAACTGGGCTTCGGATAATAAAACTGCATTGGTTTCTCATTCGGAATTGTGACATTATTGCCACAGCTGCAAATGACCCCAGCACTCAATAGAATCAGGCAAAAGCAGACAGCTTCAGCCCCTCCTAAATTTTGTGATTTTCCCAAATGATAACTGGACAACACTTTGGTATCGCTTGGCCACACATGTCCCGATTTTTCATCTACGAAATCTCAGAGCATATGCACACAGGCATTTGGAATGGCATGGGACATTTGATGTTCGTTGCTGTGTGCCTTAAAGTCATTTCCAATGCTAAGGTGAACCAATCCAAGGTTTCTTGGTGCTGAGTATGGGGCTTATCCAGGTCACCCAGTGGGTTTCCAAGGCCATGAGGAGATGTCAATACTAGTCTCCAGAATTATAGCCCAACATTCAAACCACTAAATAGCTGGTGCATTGATCTCTGAGTTTGTCAGATGGGTGAGGGGGGGTTCAGAGGAAGACATTGTGGGCAGTATGTCCTGGCAATAATTTGTGCTATGGCATGGGCTCTGATTGATTTAGAGAGCTACCTCTCTTCATACAGCCAGCCTCTTTACAGCCAGTTTTTAAAGAGAGATAGAAGGTGGGTAGCAGCAACATTCACGAGGAGTGATATCATGGAGGAAGCAACAGAGTTGTACTTGTCTAGCATACAGGGCATAAGGTTACAGCCTGTGTTGGATGGGGTCACACTCCCCCTGAAGACACGGGTACGCAGCTTGGGAGTGATCCTGGATTCATTACTGAGCCTGGAACCCCAGGTTTCGGTGGTGTCTGGGAGAGCTTTTGCAAAACTAAAACTTGTGCGCCAGCTGCGCCCATACCTTGGGAAGTCTGATTTGGCCACAGTAGTTGTGATGCCCCCATGGGGCTGATATTATATCTGCAGTTTGTATTTTGCTGCCCTCACCTGCAAGGTCTTTGTTCCTTTGTTGCTGCCATGCGGTCACTCAGGGCGGAGCTGCATCCTGGCTCCAAAACCTGGCGTCTCCGCCCTCAACTCCTCCTTTTGCTGGAGTTTACCTGAGGGGCTGGACATCCCCTCTGGTCTCATTCTAAAGGACACAAGGACAAAGCAAGGTTGAATCTCAGCTAGCTGGGACAAACATTATTATTTCATCTATTAAGTCTTCCTTCACTCTCTACCAAGCTGCAGTGCATAGGAGGGCCCATCCTCGCCAGAGACTGTGGATTTTGGGGCTTTTACAGAACTTAGTATGTCTACAAAGGCCAGAGAGCAACAGAAGAACCTGGGATGAAGAGAGGCACCGTCACTCCTCAAACATAGGCAAGTGATTGAAATTCCCTTTGTTTAAAGGACCTTTTGCAACCAACTAAGCATTTTTGGGCCACCAGCATTTTTTACTGGTTGTATTCAATAAATTTTTGTTTGAGTTCACCCTCTTCTGAGTCTTGAACTCATTCTTAAAGCTATATCCTGGGTCTCCCTGCATGTGGGAAGGCTTTACCTCTATTCTCAGGGCCAAAACTTGCATTGTCCAGCCTTTTAAAGCCCTTTTTAGGCCCTGGGGACAGAAGAGTAGTCCACGCTCTTGTTACATCCCAATTAGATTACTGCAACGCGCTCTACGTGGGGCTGCCTTTGAAGACAGTTCGGAAACTTTAACTAGTACAACGGTCAGCAGCCAGATTACTAACTGGGGTGTCATACAGGGAGTACACCAACCCCCTGTTATGCCAGCTCCACTGGCTGCCGATCCATCTCCGAGCCCAATTCAAAGTGCTGGTTTTGACCTTTAAAGCTCTAAACGGTTCTGGCCCAGCTTACTTGTCAGAACGCATCCACCCCTACATCCCACCTCGAAATTTAAGATCATCCGGGGAGGCCCTGCTCTCACTCCCGCCAACAGCTGAAATGCGCCTGGCATGGACAGGGCCTTCTCAGCGGTGGCTCCCCACCTATGGAACACACTCCCAACAGACATAAGAGCGATTTCTTCTCTCCTAACTTTCCACAAGAAAGTGAAGGCTTGGCTCTGGGACCAAGCATTTGTTTTTTATTTATTTTTTATTTCAGGATTTTACCCCGCTCTTCTCAACCCCCGAGGGGGAACTCAGAGCGGCTTACAGCACGGCACAATTCGATGCCACATCAACAGCGTAAAACCCCAAACCCCACAACACATTAAAATACAATTAAGACATTAAAATACGATCCCTCAGCAACATCTACAATCATTCCATTTAAAACAATATTCAACCATAAAAGCATTGACCCTCTTCCTCCCTTCCATTAAAATCCCGTCAGATATGCTGCTTAGTGCTGGTGTGGGAACGCTATTTGGTCAATAGAAGCAGCAGCACCCTAAAGGGATAAAACTGGACTGATGTGAAGTCGGATGAGGCTGGACAATAAGTGAAGACAAGGAGATTGCTGAGCGGCTAAACGACTTCTTTGCCTCCGTTTTCACACAGGAGGACAGACAACATATGCCTGCAGCTGAGTCAGTTTTTTCAGGGAGGGAATTAAATGAATTAAACCAGATAGAGATAAACAAGGAAGATGTTCTCACATGCCTTACTAAACTAAATGTCAATAAATCACCAGGGCCAGATGGCATCCACCCCAGAGTTCTTAAGGAACTCAAGTGTGAAATTGCTGAAATTCTAGCCAAAATATATAACCTTTCTCTAAGATCAGGCACTGTACCCGAGGACTGGAGGGAGGCAAATGTAACTCCGATCTTCAAGAAAGGATCCAGGGGGGATCCAGGAAATTATAGGCCAGTTAGTCTAACCTCAGTTCCAGGCAAAGTGATGGAAACCATTATTAAAGAAAAAAATTACTAAGCACATAGAAGAACAGGCATTGCTGAAGGAAAATCAACATGGTTTCTGCAAAGGCAAATCATGTCTTACTAACTTGATAGAATTCTTTGAGGGTGTAAATAAACACATAGATAAAGGGGACCCAGTCGATATTGTTTACCTTGACTTTCAAAAGGCTTTTGACAAAGTCCCTCACCAAAGGCTCCTAAATAAGCTCTTCAGCCATGGAATCAGAGGACAGGTCTCGTCCTGGATTGGAACCTGGCTAAACTGTAGGAAACAAAGGGTGGTAATAAACGGACACTTCTCTGGGTGGAAAGAGGTGAGAAGTGGCGTACCCCAAGGTTCAGTTTTGGGTCCGTTACTTTTTAATTTATTCATTAATGACCTGGATGTAGGAGTGAATTCTGAGGTAGCAAAGTTTGCAGACGACACTAAATTGTTCAGGGTAGTTAAAAATGAAACTGATTGTAAAGAGCTCCAGAAAGATCTCTTGAAATTGAGTGAATGGGCAACCAAGTGGCAAATGCATTTTAACCTAAACAAGTGTAAAGTCATGCACATCGGGGCAAAGAACCCCAACTACACCTACCAATTGATGGGGTCAAAGCTTTCCGAGACAAACCAGGAAAGGGATCTTGGGGTTTTGGTGGACAGCTCAATGAAGATGTCAACCCAGTGCGCAGCAGCAGCGGAAAAAGCAAATTCTATGCTTGGCATGATCAGGAAGGGAATCGAAAATAGGTCGGCAAATGTTGTATTGCCTCTCTACAAATCTATGGTAAGGCCACATCTGGAGTACTGTGTACAATTCTGGTCTCCGCAACTTAAGAAGGATATAACGGAACTGGAAAAGGTACAAAGAAGGGCAACAAAAATGATCCAAGGGATGGAGCGGCTCCCTTATGAAACCAGGTTGCAATGCCTTGGTCTTTTCAGCCTTGAAAGACGGCGTTTAAGAGGTGACTTGATCGAAGTGTATAAAATCATGCATGGGATAGAAAAGGTGAATAAAGAAAAAATATTTTCTCTGTCACCCAACACTAGGACTAGGGGGCACTCCCTAAAGCTCCAAGGTAGGAAAGTTAGGACTAATAAAGGGAAATATTTCTTCACCCAGAGGGTCATCGGGTTATGGAACTCACTTCCAGAGGAGGTTGTGACAGCTGTCAGCCTGGACAGCTTCAAGGCAGGATTAGACAGATTCATGGATACCAAGGGAATCAGTAGCTACTGAAATGGACATCCAAGTGCCACCTCTGTGTTGATGGAGGCAGGCAGGATTTTCCCCGGGTACTGGTTGTGGGGGGTCGGGAGCAGGTGAGGGTTTTGCCCTCCTTTCTGCTAGAGATCCCCGTGTACAACTGGTGGGCCACTGTGTGACACAGAATGCTGGACTAGATGGGCTGAGGCCCGATTCAGCATGGCTCTTCTTATGTTCTTATGTTCTTATGGTATATGTTTTTAACTGATGACTGTATTGATTTTAATTATGATGTTTTATTGGGTTGTCTATTTGTTATTGGGTTTTGTATTTGGTGTGATTTTATTGTAACTGTTGAAGTAGCCTCTTGATGGGGCTCAATTGTAAGCCGCCTTGAGTCCCCCCTTCAGGGGTTGAAAAGGACGGGATAAAATGCAGTAAATAAATAAATAAAATAAAATAAATAGAGTAAGGAAAGAAATCAGGTCACTTCTGGAGTCATTATCAAAATAATACCTCTTTAACCTGCTGCCCGATGGTCTTGGTGTTGGGAACGTCTATGCTATTGGGAACCCAGCTGAGAATATTTTGCAGACTATTTATTTATTTATTTATTTATTTATTTATTTAAATTTCTATCTGCCGCCACTCCCAAGTGGCTCGGGGCAGCTTACATAATTTAGTAAAACACAGTATAGTCTAAAAGATAAAAAACAAGCAATTCAATTACATCACATCAACCAGGAACACAACAGAAGTGATTTGCAGGGGAAGGGCCATGGTCATTCAAGTTCCGAAGGCCTGCCAAAACAGTAAGGTTTTACAGGCCTTCCGGAATGAGAGAAGGGTCTTAAGTGATCGAATCTCTGCCGACAGCGCGTTCCACAAGACCGGGGCTATGACAGAGAAGGCCCTTCGTCGGGTTACGGTCAGATGGAGCATCGTAGGGCTTGGAATAACCAGGAGGTTATGTTCTTCAGAGCGAAGGGATCTGGTGGGACAATATGGGATGTGACGGTCCCTTAGGTACACTGGCCCCAGACCATTCAAGGCCTCAAAAGTTAACACTAACACCTTGAAGGTAATCCGGCATTCTACAGGCAGCCAGTGCAGTTCGCGCAGAATCGGCCTGATGTGGTGGCTCGTTGGGACTCTGGCAAGGAGTCGCACTGCTGCGTTCTGCACTAACTTAAGTTTCCAGATTACCAACAATGGAAGGCCAATGTAGAGGGCGTTACTGTAGTCAAGCCTCGAGATGACCGTGGCTTGGACCACTGTGGCCAGGTTGCTCCAGGACAGGTAGGGGGCCAGCTTCCTCGCCTGGCGAAGATGGAAAAATGCCACTTTGCTGACGGTGGAGATATGAGATTCCATCGACAGCAAAGGGTCCAGGGTAACCCCAAGGCTCTTTACGACTGACGACGGACGTAGTGTCACACCGTCCAGGGTTGGAAGCTGGACATCCCCATCGCCCGGGCGACCGAGCCACGGGATCTCCGTCTTAGCCGGATTCACCTTCAACCTACTGGCTCGCAGCCATCCAGTAACGGCCTAAAGGCAACGATGGAAATTATCGGGTACAGAGTCAGGCCGGCCTTCCATCTTTAGAATGAGTTGGATATCATCAGCGTACTGGTGGCACCCAAGCCCCAAACTACGTACCAGCTGAACAAGTGGTCGCATGTAGATGTTAAATAACAGAGGGGAGAGAATTGCACAAAAGCGGGGAGCCACTGGAGACAACCTCGCCCCTCCTCAGCAAATGCCTTATTTTTCTTTCTGTCAAGGGGTGTATCTACTACACCAGGGCTGTCCAACTGCCGGCCCTGCAGGTGTTTTGGCCTTCAAATCCCAGAAATCCTAACAGCTGGTAAACTGGCTAGGATTTCTGGGAGTTGAAGTCCAAAACACCTGCAGGGCCGGCAGTTGGACAGCCCTGTACTACACTGTACAGTTACTGCAGCGTATTAACTTTAACTATGCCATAATTCATTGATATGTAATCCTGAGAGTTGCAGTTTTACAATGCAAGTGTCACATCAAACTACAAATCCCAGGATTCCACAACATTGAGCTACAGCAGTTAAAATAGTTTCAGACTACATTCATTCTAAGGCAGTGTTTCCCAACCAGTGTGCCGGGGCACACTAGCGTGCCGTGAGCGATCATCAGGTGTGCTGTGGGAAATTGGAACCTCCAGGAGGGGAGGGGGGAGAGTCTAGTATGTTGAAGTATAAAAACCCTAAGAAACCTACCTCAGTAAAGGCACAAAATTACAAACACACACCCCCCTCCCCACCCGTTGTCTACCTGGTCTCTCCCTCTCCATGCATTGGGAAGGCCTGCCTCCCTTTCCCCAAGTAAAGACCTCCTCTTGCCTCCTGGGGGTTCTGTGTGGGACGTTTGGCCCAGTTCTATCATTGGTGGGGTTCAGAATGCTCTTTGATTGTAGGGGAACTATAAATCCCAGCAACTACAACTCCCAAATGTCAAGGTCTATTTCCCCTGAACTCCATCTGCGTTCATATTTGGGCATATTGAGTATTCATGCCAAGTTTGGTCCTGATCCAACATTGTTTGAGTTCACAGTGCTCTCTGGATATAGGTGAACTACAACTCCAAAACTCAAGGTCAATGCCCACCAAACTCTTATAGCATTTTCTCTTGGTTATGGGAGTTCTGTGTGGGAAGTTTGTGTCTTTCTGCCATTCCTGCCAGGATACCTATGTTGAGTTCATCGAAACAGGCTCAGGTTTCACACTGAGTGTATAAATACATTTTAAAAACATATTAACTATATGTATTACTGTGTTAGAGTGTCATTTTGTGTCATTTTGGTTGGTGGTGTGCCCCAGGATTTTGCAAATGTAAAAAGTGTGCTCAAAAAAGGTTGGGAAACACTGTTCTACAGCATAGAGCCAGCCTTATTTATCTCACAAGGTTTTTTCCCCTGCTTAATAGGTGCACTGGAGCACAATTACTGGGAAACCTGCAGCACTTTCTCCATGAACTTTAGCACTAATGTATGAAGTAACGGATAATAGTAGCAAAGTGCAAAAGCATATAGACAAGTTTGAGAATTAATGCACAATTTAATTTTGATCAGCAAAAGACAAGCAGGCCAAAAGCAGGGGCACAGCAAAATGTGCAAGAGTGCTGGAGTTGAATTTGAGGGGCGGGGATAGCGCCATTCCTATTAATCAGTTAAAGGCAGGCATTTACTTCTATGAGTTCCTTGTCCTGTGATTTTTATCTTGAGGTCAAAGCTTGGGATACGGCTGATACAGTCCATAAGCCTAATATCTGAACAAGTAACATGAGTTTATGTTGTTAGATTGGCTGAAGACAGAGAGTTTGACACCACTGCACCACATTCCCACCCCACTTCTAGAGAAAGATGAAATATTTTTCAACTTTTCACAGATTAAAACCAGGACACATATACTGTATTTTCTGGCATATAAGACTATTTTTTAACCAAAGAAAATCTTCTTAAAAGTCAGGGGTCATCTTATACGCGGGAGTCAACTTATGCATCAGGAGTCTACTTATACACTGGGAGTCGTCTTATAGAGCAGGTGCTGAAACTTCCAATGCAGATTGGAGAATCTGTGGTTGCCGCATATTTATTTATTTACTTATTTATTTATTTATTCGGCTTATATACCACCACTCCCAAAGGCTCGGGGCAGTTCACAAAGATACAGCATACACAATTTAAAACAACAAATGAAACATTAAAATTTCAGTTAACGCAACTCAAATGCCTGCTGGAACAGATGAGTCTTGCAAGCCCTGCGGAAGGCCACCAGGTCCCATAGTGCTCGAACCTCTGGGGGAAGAGCATTCCAAAGCGATGGAGCAATGGCAGTGAAAGCCCTACGTCTGGTCGATATCAGACGAAAGATCCTGCAACAGGGAATTTCAATAGGTTTTGATCTTCTGAACGCAGCGATCTCTGGGGTTTGTGTGGGATTAGGCGATCCCTCAGATACACTGGCCCCAGACCATATAAGGCCTTAAATGTGAGAACTAACACTTTAAAGGTGATCCGGAATTCAATCAGTATCCAGTGCAGTTGCTGCAGGACTGGAATTATATGGCAACTCGCTGGCTCCCCGGTGAGTATTCGAGCTGCATTCTGCACTAACTTAAGCCTCCGGGTCACCGTCAAAGGTACTGTATGCCAATGTAGAGGGCATTACAGTAATCAAGTCTTGAGATGACCGTAGCATGGATCACCGTAGCTAGGTCATTCCAGGACAGATAAGGAGCCAGCCATCTAGCCTGACATAGATGGGAAAATGCAGCTCTGCTCACGGTGGAGATTTGGGCCTCCATCGTGAGCAGTGGGTCCAAAAGGACTCCCAGGCTCCTTACCAAAAATGATGGCTGTAATGCCTCGCCATCCAGGGTAGGCAACTGGATATCCCCACTGTTTGGGGGGGGGGGCTCAAAAATGGCAGTGGCCATGTTTCTGCCGTATGCAGCGACTGTATGAAAGCATTAAGGGGCGATGCTGTACAAGTACGGTTGGAGAAAATCAATTCAGCAGGATTAGTGGACTTAATGCAGTCCCAATGGTGAGGTGAAGGGGCACCTCACCGGGAAGGTGTAAGTGAAGGGCAGAGCAAGCTGCAGGCGTCCAGGGAAGAAAGAGATAGAGTGGCTCTGGGCCCAGAAAAACACACCTCTTTTACCTGTCTGGTCCGCCCTTGTATCCTATTACCGTACCCTGGGGCGGTCTAAGCTAATTTTAAATGGTAGGCGAACATTATTTTGGCGCCCCCCCCAAAAACATTATTTCCCCCCCCCCATGTAAAACAAATATACAATTATAATATCACAATACCATTAGTAGTATTATATTGTATCAATGTATATACAATATATTATACCATACTCATACTATATTATATCGTAATTATATTATACTACTTTACAATATAATTATATTATAATATATTGACATTATAATATAATATTCTATTATATTATTATTATTATTGTAAAATAATAAATAAAATTATTTATTTAAATAAAATTATCCTCTAGTAAATATTTTTATTTTCATTACTTCTATAAAACTCAAATAACCCAAAATAAAGTAAAATAAAATATTATATATTACTATTTTGTACAATACCACTATACTGCAATATTGTTTGTAATATTACATGTAATATAAAATATATCATTATTCTATTGTTATATTGTATTTTTATTATATTGTATGACAATATTAAGCAGAACTGTATAATAATCAACAAGAAATGCAATGTAAATGCATCAAAATCAGAATATATTACCTACCACCCGTCTCATAATTCATAGGAGTCTCCCATAAGTACAAAATTAGGATCCCAAGGTAAATTTAAATAGAAAAACAGCCAAAATGTTCAAATGAGGTTGAATACAGGCAGCGCGGCCTGGGCAAACTTGGGCCCTCCCTCCCTCTAGGTGTTTTGGACTCTAACTCCCACAACTCCTCATAGCCTCAGGCCCCTCAGGTCTAGACAGAAATAGAGCCGAAGAAAGGAAGGAGGGAGAGAAGAGGTCACAGAGGAGGAGGAGGAGGAAAGCCCTTCATTCATTCCTTCACTTACACTTCCTTCACTGATTCTTTTCTCCTTCCCCACAAATGCGCGTGCGGCGGAGACAAAGAGAGAGGGGAAGCACTCCCTGCCTGCCTGATAGGGAGTGCTTTGCTAACAGGCTTCTGCGCAAGGGAGCTACTGGGCATGCGCGGAGGTTTTCGTGCATGTGCAGTTGCTCCTGCGCTCAACTTCAGCTCCGGAGCAACTGCGCCTGCGCAAAAACCTCCGCGCATGCCCAGAAGCGGCGTCGGAGTGCACAAGGCCGGGGCCCAAAAGAAGGCAGCTGCGGCACTGCCCGAGGAACATCAGCAGGGCCAGGATGGTGCCCCATGCGGCCAGGATGGCGCCCCCTTCCCAGATGGCGCCCTAGGCGGCCGCTTACTTGGCCTATTTGTAGGACCGCCCCTGACCATACCTCCTCCTCTGCCTCTCAGATCTCGCTCCTGAAGACTGCAGTGAAGCAGTGCAGGTGTGCTTCACTGCAGTCTGAGAGGCAAAGAAGGAGGTACAGTAATAGGAAAATTACCATATTGAAATCAAACCTGATGCTTCTTAAATTTTTATTTGGTGTGCGTTAGAAGAGAGGTAGTCTTATATGGCGAGTATATCCCAAACTCTATATTTTAACTAGATATTTTAACTTATACGCCCAGTCGTCTTATACCCCCAAAAATATGTTACTTCAGAATGTGAGTGTGGTCAAGAAGACAAAGGTTATTAGTAGTGAACAACACACAAAATAGAAGGTGCTGCAGCAGTTTGCTTTTGCCTCGTTTTACTGAGAAAGCTATGATTTATCTCCTCCCCTCTATCTTTTTGAGTTAATGGAGTACAATTGAAGTAAGCTGAGGACAAATGGGGAAAGTGGGAGAAGGAGTGAGAAACTGTGACATCTTAAAAGCAGCCAAACAATGGGAAAATAGAAGAATAATCAAAATTATTCCTGGCTAATTGGGAGAAAATTGGTGAGTACGAGATATATCCTAGGGTGCTGGAATTAAACAGCTGTTGAAATAATAAGAATTATTATTATTATTATTATTTATTTATTACCCACCTCTTCTTATGGCTGAAAAAGGGCACAACACAATTAAAATACATCATCAAAATAAAATACTTTCAATAAAAAGTATATATTAAAACATATTTTCTCCTCCATCACCACAGAGGAAGAAAACTTATTTTCTCATCTTTCAGAAAGAAACGAAAGGGAAGACGATGTTGGAAATAGCAACCTTCGTCAAGCCTCCACTAGTAATTTGTTTTATATATGATTCTGTTTGCTTACTGTAATGTATATGTATGTTTTGGTATGCAGCTTTCCCTTTACTCTATGTTTCTTGAAGTTGTAGAGCGGCTGCAGACCACATGATCAGACTGCTCACAACTCAGACTTTTAGAGGACAGACACCATTAGACTTTGGACTGTTAAGAGCAAAGTCATGTTGCTGTTGACTCTAAGAAAGGTGTCTTGTGTTATCTGCAGAGATAACAGACCAGAGACAACTAGGTTATCAGGCTAACAACTGAAAAACAAATTGTCTTGCATAAGTACAGTACATGTGGTTATATATCACTGAAGATTTTACTTAAACGGGTTTTTCGGCTCTTCTCTGTAAGATCATATTTTTACAAAATGGGACTTTCTTCTCCCAACAAGGTTGGGTGAAAAGAGCAGTTTGCTTCCCCTCCCCCAATCCCCCATCCACCCCACCCCCCCCCCCACCCCCCCCACTGGAAGGAGAGAATGGATGGTTCCAAATGGAACCAACCAGAGAAGGGGGCGTGGCCAGCGCAGAGGCTGGCTAGTCCCTTAGGTCCTCATTCTGACCTGATCTTTGGCCCGCCACACCCACCCACTAACAGTATAGTATGGTTGCCTGGTCGGAGTTGGTTAGGAATTTTTCCCTTCTCATGTTCTAGGAGGGGTTTGGGGTTTTTTTGCCTAACCCTATACTGTTTAGGGGCTAGATAGTAAGGTGGGTTTTATATAAATAAGCCTTAGTGGAAAATAAATAGGAAAATACTAAGTTTGTGGGTCATTTGCAAAAACACTCACCGGAAAGTTAGATAAGTGCTGGTGCTCACCTTTAAGGCCTTACACGGCCTGGGGCCAATGTACCTGAGGGACCGGCTTACCCCATATTGCCCTACGAGATCACTGCGGTCAGAAAACACCAACTTACTGGAAATCCCCTCTACTAAAGCACTCAGGCTAACTGCAACCCGCAGGAGAGCGTTCTCTGTGATTGCTCCAACTTTGTGGAATGCTCTCCCGGCCGAGACACGGGCCCTCCAGGACCTCATGTCCTTTAGGCGGTCTTGCAAGACATTTCTTTTTCAGCAGGTTTTTGGCCTATAAGACACCTTCAGCACTTAGTTTGTCTGCTACCTGCTGTGGATATTGTATTATGTTGTGCACTGTACTTCATACAGCATACTGTGTTTTTAACTTTTGATATTTTAGAGTATGTAACTGTGTTTTAGTTGTGTTTTTATTGTATCTCATCTTGTTGTGAGCCGCCCCGAGCCTCCCGGGAGCGGCGGCCTAGAAATTTGAGAAATAAATAAATAAATAAATAAATAATCGGTGAGGTAAGATTTAATGGCCCAGGAATGGGAGAGTCTGGTATCGACATGTCCGAAAAGTCTTATGTCCATTTTTCTTAACAGTTGCCCGGTTTTGGTTACCAGGGAAACTAGGTTTTCGCCCCAGTTAGCCGAGGGGTATAGCCGGCTGGGATACCTCCTCGGCTTTGTTCACCAGGTTCTTGACACCTATTAGTTTAGGTTAAGGCATAAATTAAATAGGTAACATTTAAATAAAAGTTGCCCAAATTTTGAACCCAAACTTTTGTGTGTGTTGTCTTGTTATTTCGGGGATGGGGAGGCAAATTATGATTTTCAAATGGTTGTGAATGCCATTTCCCCCAAAAAGGTTATAGAGATTCTAGTTTTCCAAAAAGAGTACAGTCTCATTTGCGGAGAGGAAAACCAGAGTATAAATAAACAACAACAACAACAACAATAATGTCCTAGATACTTGCAAGGTCTCTGTCGTAGAGTTGGATGACTAATACCCTCCTGTTCCATAGGTTGCCATTGCACTTGCCTCTTAATTTGGTTGGCAGAAGCAAGAGTGGCAGAGTTTGTGCCTGGTGTTGAATTTTAAAGATGGCAGAAATGCGGCAACTGTGGGATCAAGAGGGATCTGGTGCAGGCCCTGTGGGCGCTACCCACTTCTGCTGTACCCCGATTTGTTACTGATTCTCTAAAGATGAGCCTTTTTCAACCTGAGTATAAAATTTTGTGTTGATCTCTGAAAGGACAAGGTGATGTGAACGAAAAGCACCCTACCGGAACCAGCATTAACTCGCTTAACTAGGTAGCTCCACCATCAAAAGATCCAAAACAGAAGAGCAGCAGATAATTAACTGCTACAGTGCTTTCCACACAATCACGCCTGAGTCGGCTGGCGACTGCCGGCTGTCTTTCCCTTCATCCCGTAGGATTAATTGTTCGCTTTCATTTTGTCATGCAACATTTGTAGCTGCAAGGATGTGCAAATGATATGAATAGATGACAAACAAAAAGCACACAGAGCCATCTTTTTTGCTGACAAAAAAAAGGTAAGCCTCCAAAAGATCTCAATGGATCCTTGCCTCCACATCAGTTACTAACCACATTCGAACCGAAATGCTCCAAACCCATAAGATTAAAAATCTAACAAAAGTCGCACTAAGGTACTGCTCAGATTAAAAAGGCCTTCCAGAATGCTCTTCTCTTCCATTTGGAGCGTGGTTCTGAAAGCTGCAAACAACCTAGCGTGAAACAGCACCGCGCCTCCAATTTCATTCAACAGCCACTCTTACGAAGCGAAAATCACTCCCAGCGATGATGGCTCTGTGCGAAAGCAGCTCTGTGTATTCCAATCACACCTCCTGGCTGCCAAGTCCAGATCTATAGGAGGAGAAAAGAGCTGAATCAGAAAAGGCAGTGAACACATGCAGAAGCAACCTTTGCTGCAAGGTTGTAAGAATCCTGCAGCACATTTTACTAATTCACCACCAGCCCTGTTGGAATAATGTGGTGGTTTGCAGTCTCCGTGCTTTTGGGGTTGGGGAGAACGTGTTCTCAGGAAACCTTAGTTCACACTGCTGAACTGCACAGCCCAAAGAGACAGGTTTCCAATAGATTCATTAAGCAATTTGGCTTAAATTGATAAGTGGTGCTTATGCTTGTGTTACTCTTAGTCGTGAAAAGACCTGTAAAAATAAGATAGGTTATTTGGGCAAAAGACTATAATGCTTTTTTACATGCTTCGAAAAGCTTTTTCTACATTAGGATTACAATGGGTCCTTGGTATCGGCTTGGGTTTGGTTCCAGAACACCCCCCATGGATACTGAAATCTGTAAATGCTCAACGCCCCTTGTGTACAATGGCATACAAAGAGGCATCCCATTAGGTTTTTTTTGTTGCATTCAGTCAGTCACTTCCGACTTTTCATGACCTCATGGACCAGTCCATGCCAGAGCTCTCTGTTGGTCATTACCACCCCCAGCTCCTTCAAGGTCAAGCCAGTCACTTCAAGGATACCATCCATCCATCTTGCCCTTGGTCAGCCCAGGCCCGGATCAGGCCCTTTTGGCGCCCTAGGCCAAAGACTCTGCTCCCGCCCCCGGACCCCACCCAGCCCCGGCTCCGCCCCACCCTCGGCTCTGCCCCCGCCTCCTCGCCGGTGCGAGGAGGAGGAAGGAAAGCCCCACCCCCGGAGCAGATGCGGGGCCTCCCCACGGCTCCTCGCTCCCTCCTAAAGCCGGGATGGAGGGAGCCTTTGCGCGGGGCTCGTTGCTGGTGCTCTTGCTGTTGCCGCCGCCTTGACAGAGTGGCAGTACAACCATGAACCTGGGGTAAGGAAGGGAAGGGCAGGGCTTCTCTGCCTCCGAGAGGCTTGCCTGGGTGACGCTTCCTTAGTTGTCACCATTGAGGGTGCCTTTTAAATCCCTCCCTGTGCCGCTAAGGAAAAAGCGAGGAATTTTTAAAAACTTGGGGGGGGGGGGGTAATGGACCTGCTGCCCCCCCAAAGGTGCCGCCCTAGGCCATGGCCTAGGGTGGCCTTATGGGTAATCTGGGCCTTGGTCAGCCCCTCTTCCTTTTTCCTTTCATTTCCCCAGCATTGTTATCTTCTCCAAGCTTTCCTGTCTTCTCATTATGTGGCCAAAGTACTTCACCTTTGTCTCTAATAGCCTTCCTTCCAGTGAAAAGCCGGGCTTTACTTCCTGTAGTATGGACTGGTTTGATCTTCTTGTGGTCCAAGGCACTCTCAGAATTTTCTTCCAATACCACAGTTCAAAAGCGTCTATCTTCCTTTGCTCGGCCTTCCTTATGGTCCAGCTCTCACATCCATAGGTTATTATGGGGAATGCCATTGCTTTAACTATGTTGCTCTGCATTGTCAATGTGATGTCTCTACTCTTTACTATTTTATCGAGACTGGTCATTGCTCTCCTCCCAAGAAGTAAACGTCTTCTGCAAAGGAAACATCTTCTGCAAATGACCGTTACCTTGTCATGGTGCTGGAGTCTGAGCACCTCAATGATGCCACAAACGAAACTGTGAAGGGACACCCAAGATGGGAAAGTCATGGCAGAGATGTCAGACTAAATACGATCCCTGGGGAAGGTAATGCCATGAAAATGAAATGAATCCCATATGTAAAATGGGAAGATCTGCTTTTTAGAATGGGGGGGGGGGGGTTCAAGCAGTGGATGCAGAATCTGTGGGTACAGAAGGGACACCTGTATGTGAAGAAGCTTTAGATAAGGTCAAACTGTTTGTCCATCCTGCTCAATGTATCTTTCTTTGAAGCCCTGGTAAACTGGCTATGGGCACACTGAAGAAATGCAACACCATCAAACTTAGGAAGCTGCTCTGCTGCCTCCAAAACAGCTTAGGAGCTCATCTATCACTTCCTCTCTACTCTCCAACTCTCCTGATTTGGCAAGTGACTCCTTTGTTTCTTTACTTTTTCAGCTGCTTTTAATATATCCCACCTACCCCCTTTGTCCTGAGCTGATTTCAGTTGCTGCAGACTGGGGTCACGTCCACACAGCTGAATAAAATCACACATTTTCTGCTTTGAAGTGGATTATATGGCAGTGTATAATCAGATAATCCCATTCGAAGCAGATATTGTGGGATTTTCTACCTTGATATTCTGGGGTATATGGCTGTGTGAAAATGGCCTAGGTTCACAGTGTGAAAGTAGTTTGCACCATTTAGTCCAGTGTTTCCCAACCAGTGTGCCGTGGCACACTAATTTGCCGTGAGCAATCATCAGGTGTGCCGTGGGAAATTGGAACCTCCAATACCCTTTCTTCCCCCTCCTGCCGAACACTTTTTCTTCTCCACTCGGGCTCCCTTCTTCCTAGCCTCGCTCTGCTCGCTTTGCCTTGCTTTGCTCTGGGGCGAGTCTGCGCAGTAGTGCCCGCATGGGTCACGTCTTCCTCCCTCCCCCCTCCCCTCCTGAACACGCTCATGCTGCCCCTTCAGATCAAAATGGTGGCAGAAGCGGCAGTGTAGAAGAAAAAGTAAGTGTTCGGCAGGAGGGGGAAGAAAGGGCACGAAGGGGAAGGGGGAGGAAGAGGTTTCTGTCGAAAGGTGGCATGGGCAAACTTGCATCTTACAGGTGTTTTGGACTCCAACTCCCACCATTCCTAGCAGCCTCGGGCTCTTTTCCTTTTTTCCCCTCAACCATTTAAGCAGGAAAGGGCCTCAGGCTGTTAGGAATGGTGGGAATTGAAGTCCAAAGCACCCAGAGGGCCAAAGTTTTTCCATGCCTCTTTTAGGGACCTTAAAGTGGCGAGCCTCCTTCCAACATTGTGATTCTGGATAGAAAACAAACAACAACATAACATAACATTGAGTCCACAGTGCTCTCTGGATGTAGGTGAACTACAACTTCCAAACTCAAGGTCAATTCCCAAGCAAACCCTTTCAGTACTTTCTGTTGGTAATGAGAGTTCAATATGCCAAGTTTGGTTCAATTCCATTGTTGCAAGAATTCAGGATGCTCTTTGATTGTGTGTTAACTATAAATCCCAGAAACTGTAACTCCCAAATGTCAAGGTCTATTTCCCCCAAACTCCATCTGTGTTCACATTTGGGCACATTGAGTATTCATGCCAAGTTTGGTCCTGATCCAACATTGTTTGAGTCCACAGTGCTCTCTGGATATAGGTGAACTACAACTCCAAAACCCAAGGTCAATGCCCACCAAACTCTTATAGCATTTTCTCTTGGTTATGGGAGTTCCGTGTGGGAAGTTTGTGTCTTTCTGCCATTCCTGCCAGGATATCTATGTTGTGTTCATCAAAACAGGTCCAGGTTTCACACTGAGTGTATAAACACATTTAAAAACATATTAACTATGTGTATTACTGTTTTAGAGTGTCATTTTGTGTCATTTTGGTTGGTGGTGTGCCCCAGGATTTTGTAAATGTAAAAAATGTGCCACAGCTCAAAAAAGGTTGAAAAACACTGATTTAGTCCAGCAGAGAGGGAGAAGCAGGGTCTTGACCTTTCCTGTATGCTCAGGCAAAAACAAACTGCTGCAGCATCTCCAAGTTTGTCTGCTCTTTCTTATTCATAATTTCTATAGTCTTGACTACACAGACATTCTGAAAAATGTTGGAGGGTATGTTTCTTCTCTAAGGGAGAAGGGGCTAAGTCACCAAGAAGTGCTCAGCCAAGAAGTGCTCAGCTCTGAGTCTAACAATTGGTCCATCTCTAGCCAGTATTGCCAACTCAGAGTGGCAGCAGCTCTCCGGGGCGTCAAGCAGTACATCCCTACTTGGACATCCTTGGCATTGCCTTGGTGATCTCCCAACCTAGATGTAATCAGGACAATATCCCAAGATTGGTTCATTAAAGGGAATATAGTAGGCAGAACAAAAAAGTTTTAAATAAATATAAACAAAATAATATATTCATAAAGATACATACACCGAGAGTAGCAAGTCATAGGATAATACATTAACACCACGCCAGTATTTCAAATCTCACCAGTCACCTTCCTATCCCATCAAATACTACTAGTGTTTTCAGTGGAAAGCCCAGAACTTTGGGTCATTGTTGTGTTCCCTCAAGTTGTTTCTGTGCTATACAGGCCCGGATTACCCATAAGGACACCCTAGGCCATGGCCTAGGGTGGCATTATTGGAGGGGCAGCAGGTCGGGACCCCCGAAAAAAATTCAAAAAAAAAATTCAAAAAAAATTCAAAAAAAAGTGCGCATGCACGCGGCGGCACAAGTGCCATCCGCGGCCGCCACCCCCTTTGCTCTGCTCCCCTTGGCTCCTCCCTTCCTCCTAAAGTATCACGCCGGCCTCAGAAGCGGCGATTTCGGCCGCTTCTGAGGCTGCCCGGCATGTCGTTTTAGGAGGGAGAGAGGAGCCAAGGGGAGGCCCCACCCTTGGGGCCACTGCCACGCATGCCCGGCATCGGCTCCGGGGGTGGGGCTTCCTTCCTCCTCCTCCTCGCGCTGGCGAGGAGGAAGAGGCGGGGCCAGGGCCGGGGCGGGGGGCAGAGCCTTCGGCCTAGGGCGCCAAAAGGCTATGATCCGGGCCTGGTGCTATAGCAACCCCAAAGCAATCCTATAATGGAGGTTTCTGAGGCTGAAATTAGGCGGTTCATCCAAGATCATCCACAGTGGCTTTCCATGGTTTAGTGGGGAATTGAACCCTGGTCTTGAGAGTCAAACAACTATAATGTAGCACCCCTCTTTCTTTGGGTACCTAAACTGTATTTCTAAAAACTCAGCTGGGTTTTAATTTAGAGCAACTCTAGAAATTTGGGGACAGACAGGAGGAAAATCACATCTGAGGTGGCACAATCCTTATTTTGGGAATGGGGACAATGTCTTCATTTTACATCTCATCCTACTGCTATAATTTCTGCCTTTAGTGGCCATAATAAATAACAGTCACAGGCCAGGTTTTCCCTCCCTGCCATCCATTCACCCACTTCCTTTGCTTTTTTGGATGGGAACCATTTCTCCAGCCAAACAAGTTTATGACTCTAAAGCTTTGGAAACAAATGGCCTGAACAAGCATTCTGGGCACACACACACAGTGTCAAGGCACACACACAGTGTCATGCCCGTATAACAGAAGAGGGATACATTGGGTTTTGGTTTTTTAAAAATAAAAAATCCTGATTCTTTTAAGTTTCGCAGTGTCTTGCTTTCCATTTTTAATGGTGTAAAAGTGCACAGCGATCTGTCTCTGTGCCTGGGCGGTAGAGATTAGGAGCAATATTATGAATGTTGGTGACATTTTCAGCTCACAGAGAGGACTAGGGCTTTTTCATGAAAGCTCTTTCTTCTGGATAGGAGAGGCCTGTGAAGTAAACTGCATATTTAATGTCCATAAGAGGCTTTCAAAATATAAATGCTAGTTTATATGTATTTGTTGAAAGTGATGACATATGAGTTAAGGTTACGGGCATACAGACAAAGCAACAGATCCTCTTCTAAAATTCATACCTTATAGATGCCACTCTCCCATTTAAAACAAGCACTATTGGATGTTTGTCTGAATGTATGGAGGCTTTATGTGGGTTGAAGTTCTCCTTGTAATATGACCTTTGGCTGGCCAGCCTTCCCTTTCAGTCCCAATTCTCCCTGAACTGAGAGATGCTTCACTTGCGGGATGTGGCAGCCAAAAAAAGGAAATGTAATTCTGTTACACTCCAGCAGCTTCAGGCAGCATTTTGGCCTACGCAGCGGCAGCCTCAGACAGCATCTGGGCCTGCGCGACATTCCAGCCTAGGAAATCGAAACTTACATCCTGCAACAGCTTGCCCTGCTCATGAATTGTGTGCAAGCCTTTCGGGCTTGGCCTGTGTGAACCTAAGGAAAGATAAACATAACAGGGCCTCCAAGGCCGGGTTGCTCCGGCTGATAGTGAAAGCGACTGAGAGAATGCCTCCCTTGAGCCAGGTGGGCCCCGTAATGAGACCCGCATTCCAAGAGGCCTGAGATCATGTCAACATGCTAAGAAACATCCATCACAGGTTTTGACGTCCGACGCACGCTCAGAATGCTATAATTGCTCAGTGCACCCTTCAGTCTTTGTCTCTTACCAACATCGCATTCAAGATGGACTGAGGGAACGGCCGCTGGGGCCTTCCCTCCCAGGGAAAGCCAGCCAGCCAGCTCCGAGCCGGTTCATCTCTGCTCCACCGTGCCAGGACCCTGCTTCATCTACAGCTTGGCCGTGCCTAGCCTGCACTCCAGGTCTCCGTTGGAACCGGAGAAGGAAGCCTGAGGTCATCTCTGCGGTTGGACTCTCGGTTACTAAAACCTCGTACCTGCTCCCGTGCCCCAGCCAGGAATCCGAGGTTCGTGGACTCGAAGCTATGGAAACACTGCTCCTGCCTTCCTGCCTTTGCAGGGATCCTGTCAAGGTTTCTGGACTCTTGCTACAGTAAGCACTGCTTCCTGCTTCCTTGCCCCGGCAGGGATTCTTCAGGACCTGCAGTGAGTTGCTACAGCTGTTCCTGCCTCCCGCTACGGCGTGAATTCCCTTGAGAGACCTGTCCCATTGTAGGGGCCAATGCAGCCACATTGCATCGGCTGCAACTTCTAAGAGACTCTTTGTTTGCTACTTCCTGCATCCCCGGCAGCTAACTGCAGCTGGGATTCCTTGGGGAAAAGACTTGTGCATGAAAGCCAGATATCCCAGCCTTCTTGCTTCAGCTGGGGTAATCGCTAGGGGCTAGGCAGTGACCAGCGTGAAGTCCCGTTTGCCAGCCTTTCCTCACCGGGCTGCCGTGCTCAGCAGCCTGAGGGCACTTGGCTCTACTACGACTCCTGAGATACTATACTGCCTTTGAACACTGTGCTTTCCAAGCTGCAACGTTTGCTGAACCGGAGAGGGCTTGGCTAAAGACTCCCTCTGCTACTAGCATCCGGCTTGGGGTCCGAGCTACAGGATTATAATCATCTGTAGACCTTGCTTGCTACTTTAAAGGCACTATAAACGCCTCCAAGCTTTCTAATGTGTCCTGCACAATAAAACCAGTTGTACCCTTGCCCTTGTGTGGTTTATCAGGGAGGTCAAGGGCCATGGCCCACAGGGGGGCGACAAATTCTAAGCTACATCAACCAGAATGTAGTATCTAGATCAGTGGTTCCCAACCTTTGGTCCTCCCGGTGTTTTGGACTTCAGCTCCTATATTCCTTACAGCTGATAAACTGGCTGGGATTTCTGGGAGTTGGAGTCCAAAACACCTGAAGGACCAAAGGTTGGGAACCACCGGTTTGGATCAAGGGACGTAATAATGCCAATCTATTCTACTTCAGTCAGGCCTGACTTAGAATACAATGTCCAGTTCTTGTCACAGCAGTTCAGGAATGACATTGACAAGCTGGCGCATGTCCATAGAAGGGTGTTTAACATCATCAACACTCAAACACCCAAGTCCTATGAAGAATAACATAGAGCAGGGGTCTGGAACCTTTTTGACTTGAGAGCCATGAAAGCAAATTATTTGGGAATTTATTTCCGTGAGAGCTATATAATATATATATAATATTTTGAGACGGAATTCAACTAAATGTGAGAATGACAGGATGCTTCAGACCTGGCTCTGCAAAAGGCATGCTCAGGACTCTGGGAAGGAAGAGAAGACGGAAGGAAGGGGGAAAGAAAGAAATAACGGAGGGAGGGGAGATGAAGAAAGAAAAGAAGAACAAACTATGGAAAAGGAAGAAAAGAAAAGCTGGAGAGAGACAAGGAGGGGAAAAGAAAGAAGGAAATAAGAAAGAAGGAAAGGAAACGGTGGAGAAAAGAAAGGAAAGGGAGTGAGGAAAAAGTAAAATAATGAAGGGAAAATAAGAAAAGAAAGAAGAGGAGAGAGAGGGAAGAGAAAAGAAAGGCAAGAGAAGGAAAGGAAGACATGGGGGAAAGAATAGAGAATGAGGAAGGAAGGAAGAGGGAGGGAGGGAGGGAGAATGGAGGAAAGAAGGAAGGGGAGAGAGGGAGGGAAAATGAAGGAGAGAAGGAAAGGGTGAAGGGGAGAAAGAAAGGAAGGAGGAGGAAGGAAGGAAGGAAGAAAGGAAGAGGGAGAATGGAGGAAAGAAGGAAGGGGAAAGAAGGAATTCGCCCCTTCCCAGATGGCGCCCCATGCGGCCGCTTCCTTGGCCTACCTGTAGGACCGCCCCTGGTGGGTATGGTTGTTTAGGGTTTGGCTGCACTCAGGGCCATAGCCAGGATTTTGATGCGGGAGGGGCTGAGTTTGATTCCGGGGGGGGGGGGCCTGAGTCTGAGTGAGAGAGGGTTTAACCCTAGCAAATATTGTGGTCAAGCAGAAAGACCCCTGCTCTAGCCCCCCTCCCCAAAATCTGGGGTTCAAGCAGCAGCGAGTTCCCC
This sequence comes from Anolis apletophallus, assembly GCA_030556195.1. Taxonomy (NCBI): domain Eukaryota; kingdom Metazoa; phylum Chordata; class Lepidosauria; order Squamata; family Anolidae; genus Anolis; species Anolis apletophallus. The sequence continues at coordinate 185,674,596 of JARBWK010000002.1, forward strand.
TGGTCCTTTTCCCATTGCAAACCCCAGACAGCCTTTTGCTTCAGGAGCACTCGTGTGCAGTCAAGTGTACCCATTTAGCAAATACTTTAGGCACAAAACGCCTTTTCTGCACAAAACAATAGGTCCAGCATTCCAAGCTAATTAGTGTGAAAACCACAACCCAGCGGGGTTCCACTCCAAGCCCCCACCCCCCTGCATTTTAAGACTTTATTTCCTCATATCTCTCTCTCTCTCTCTCTCTCTCTCTCTCTCTTCTTTCTTCCCAAAGAGATTCACTAGATTTTAATATATTTTTCCTCTCTCCTAACATCCTCCAATAAAAAAATAAACCTCTATTTGCAACTTTTTCCCTCTCCATACTGTTGAAATTAAATACTCTCAGCTATCTCACTTTTCTGTACCTTTTCCTTTCCTTGCTAACCCCACAATGTCAGACCCAATAACAGTTTGAAATGTCCAGTTTCCCAAGCGCCAGGCTATGGGACCAGTGTATTTTCCTTTTTCTCTTTTTTCCCCTTTTTCCTTTGTTTGGGACTGGCGGGGAAGTGGCAGATGGGATCCCAGAAATGGGCGTCTTGGAACAGCTAGTCTCTCCAAGTACCAACTGACCTTCAGTTTGTTTTGCAACTATTATGGACTGTTTGCCTATGAAATTCAAAGACTCTTTTGTTCCCCATGGACAGTATCAATGAACTGGTTCATTTCAACTCATGGACTCTTTCTGATTCTGGAAAAGCCCCTCTCCGTGGCCCCACCTTCCTGCTTTCACCAAAAGGGAACCTCTGCCTAGCTTTCTTGAACTTGAACTTTTCCCTATGGCTCCCAACGTCTCCCTATGAACTTAGTAAATGTTATGGATAAATAAATGATGAAAATAGCCAAGATATGAGATATTTTTCCCTATTGCCTCCAGTGTATCCCTCCCCGCATGGCCCCTCCCCCCCAATGAAATTTATTTTTGGAAAAGATAAGACCAAGCTGACTGTAAAGGAACTGGCCCAGGCATTTAGGAAAAATCCGGGATAGGCTTGTGCAAGACTATCATGCTAATTTACTTCTTCCAAAGGGTAATTGGCTATTTCAAAGGGGACAAATAGGACAGATACTGACACTCATCAAAACTTCACAGTTTGCCCAGAAATTTCTTTGTAGCACAGGAAGGGTCATTTCGCAAGACCAGATCTGGCTTCCTAGGAACAAATCCCACTATTTGCCTCACATATTTACCTGACAAAAACACCTTTAGAAAACATGCCACAGCCAGGGATCATACAATCAGGAAACCATTATTTTTAAAAGCACAATATGGATGGCCGGGGTCACAGGACTCAGGATTTCTTCCTTATCAATAAGACCTTAATTAACATGTCATAGATCCCATCATCTGGGTTTCCGTCCCTCGTTGTTTCAACATTCCTTCCACTCCTTGCCTCCCATTGGCCCAAACAGAGAAGTGAAGAAATTCCCTCATTGGCCAGTGCGCAAAGCAGCACTGTCCCACCATTGGCTGAGCAAGAGTTCTGCCTTCAGCTGTTGCAAAAGTTCTAACTAATGGGAACGAAGCGCGGGAAGCAGGGAGGGAGGGGGGGACGAATTTGAACCTAACAACCTTGCAAAATGTATATAATGTTGTAAGGACTCACCCATTCTGAGCAGGCCGAAGTCTGTGTTGCAGTTTGGCTCCCTGGTTAGAATAGCTGGCATCCATCTTAGGAGGGAGTTCCACAGGGCAGCCATTAGAAGAAGGTAATTGCCAGAGACAGAGGAGTGGCGTTCGGGCTCCTCTGTCTAGATACAGTGTCTCCCAGGAGATTGGCTGAAGAGCCATGGGGAGGAGCTGAGCTGACTAGGAGGGAGAAATCCTGTCAGAGAAGTTTAGTCTTGTGCTAGGCTTTGGAGAAGCAACATCAAGCCTTAGCAGTCTGCCTTGAGCTAGGTTTTGGACAAGTAACATCAAGCCTCAGCTGTTAGTCTGAATCAGTCTGTTCTATAGCGAAACACCTAGGGATTAGTCTGAACTAAGGGGTCAGAGTAGCTGACAGCGCTTAGGGTCAGAATAGAATCAGGGTGCCGCTTAGAGTTTAGAGCCAGTAGGGCTGACTTGGGATAGTCAGTCAGGACACCTTGGAGTCTCTGGATATAGAGAGAAAGGTGGGCTCTGAGACTGGGAGCTAGCACGAGTCTGTTAGCTCATTCAGACAAGACTCAGGGAACTTTTAGGGTTAGAAGTTCCAAGTTAGAAACACCTGTTCACCACTAGTTTCATCATTAGTGTGACAGAGCTTTTCCAGTCAAGTTTTAGCACTGACTGGGATTGCTTTTAAGATCTAAGAAGAAAAACCTCTAGAGAAACCATTACGCTCGAGCACATTTATTATCAAGTAAACCATGTTGAACAATCAAAGGGTGGGGAAAAGAAAGGAAAGGGAGTGAACAATCTGTTGAACAATCTTTCTGTAACCATACGCTCTCGTTGCCTCAATAGAAGTAAACCATTAAGATCTGTGCCTTGTTCGTTGTTAAAAGCCTGTTAAAGTTAATAAACTCTTTCTTGTTAACTTTTAAGCAAGCCTCCATCGTACTGCTTTTCAGTTTTCCTCTCAGTGGGTGGTTTTAAAAGGAGCATAACTGGAAATCTTATTCATTTAAAAAAAATCCTAATAAGAATATTAGGTTGGTGGTAGCGGATTTTAAGAATTGAGTGGACCAAGACATCACAAATGTCTATGAAAATCCGAAATAAACATGACAGCTTTGCGAAACTCAGGATTGCAGCTTGTCATCCTTCTCAGCTGAAAAGAATCACTCTCTCGGTGCGTGCCTTCTGGATCTTTTGGGATGTAGGGTTTTCCAAAGGGTGCTTTGGAATTGCTCACCAGGGTTAACTTTTCCATCATGAATCCTCGCCTTAGAGGAATTTAGGGCTTGCGCTCGTAAGGCAAAAGACACCCTAAATTTTGCCTCGATATCAATATGACAGAACATAACAGTTTAAATCATGTATCAGTAGGGCCTCCCCCCCCCCTCGGGCTACATGCCTGGCTGCACCCCTCTACTTATTTCCTCTATTTGTTGCCCTTCAAATTGCAACTAACCACAATTATTGAATAGTTTAAAGACTGTCTAAAAGATACAATTGCAACTCAATGTAGAGTAATGCAATAAAAGAACAGCTGATGAACCAGAACATAAAAGCAAGACAAAATGGGTGGCAGAGGATAAAACATTTCTGTATATAAAACCACATTAAAACCAGAAGCAAGAAAAGAGTGCACAGTTGTAGAAATGCTAATATGCATCATAAAACATCTGGGAGAATACAGAGGTCTTCTTTACCAGATAATGAAGGCAAGAAGCAAAGCTCCCTTTGGAGAGCATTTCATATACTGACTGCCCCTGGTGCTCTTGGAGGTCTTTCATTCCTACAGTTGCCATAAGTTGAAAGTGATTTCACAACCAATAAAAACAAGATGAAGTCTCCTTCAGAGACACCATTTTAACTCATGAGATCACAATTTTTGGCATGGAGACCCTAGGGCAGGGGTAGGGAACCTATGGCTCGGGAGCCAGATGTGGCTCTTTTCACGATTGCATCTGGCTCTCCGGAGCAACCCGGGCCTCAGTTTCCTTCCTTACTTCCTCCCCTTCACTCTTTCCTTCTCCTTCCTTTCCCTCTCTCTCTCCCCTTCCTTCCTTCCTTTCTTTCTTTCTCCCCATCACCTTTTCCTTCTCCTTCTTTCCTTCCTTCTTTTCTCCATTCTCCCTCCCTCCCCCTTCCTTCCTACCTTCCTTCCTTCTTCTTGTATTCTTTTTCCCCAAGTCTTCCTTTCCATCTCCTTCCTTTTCACTTCCCTCTCTTTGCCCTTCTTTCTTTTCTTCTTTTCTCTTCATTATTTTACTTTTCATCACTCCCTTTCCTTTCTTTTCCCCACCCTTTCCTTTCCTCCTTTCCCATTTCCTTCTTTCTTTCCCCCTCCTTGTCTCTCTCCTGCTTTTCTTCTCTTCCTTTTCCATAATTCGTTCTTCTTTTCTTTCTTCCTCTCCCCCTTCCTCCTTTATTTCCTCTGTCTTTCCTCTCCCCCTTCCTTCCATCTTCTCTTCCTTCCCAGAGTCCTGAGCATGCCTTTTGCAGAGCCAGGTCTGAAGTGTCCTGTCATTCTGCCAAGGGAATCCTTTTCTCATAGTATGTACGTATAGACTCACATTTAGTTGAATTCAGTCTTAAAATATATTACATATATTACATGGCTCCCACTGAAATAAATTTCCAAATATTTTGCTTTTATGGCTCTCTGAGTCAAAAAGGTTCCCGACTCCTGCTCTAGGGCCTTGGATGATGCCAAATTGGCCTCTCTAGGCCCACCTGCTCTGGATTTTGTTGGACTATGACTTCCGGGAGCACCAACCAGCATAGCTAGCGATGAGAGTTAATGGGAGTTACAGTTCAGTCATTCCTGGACGGCCATACATTTTGTGATTTTTGAAAGAGATGCACTAGGTCAAAGAACAATATCTTAGGGAGATCTCTGGTTTCAATCTACTTATTGCAAATGACCCTGATATAGGTGCCTTTGGGGCAGTTTTGATGTGATGGGAAAAGTTAAGCACCCTTTTAACGATTTCCCACCATAATAAATGGAATTGAGAATGTCTGTGGCTGCGTCATCCTGAAGGTTTTTAAAAAAAGTAGTAGTAGGAATTGAGGAGGCTTTGGGGCTGCAGAACAAGATGAGCAATTCTTCCACTCGGTTCTGCTTTGATCAGATCTCACCTGGAATACGGAGTCCAGTTCTGAAAATCATTGTTTATAAATAAAATGTGGACACACTTGAATATGTCTAGAACAGTGTTTCTCAAATTCTGCTCTTCCAGGTGTGTTGAACTTCAGCTCCCAGAAATCCCAGCTGTTAGAAATTGTGGGAGTTGAAGTCCAAAACATCTGAAAGAGCAGAGTTTGAGAACCACTGGTCTAAAAGAAGGTCACCAAGATAGTACAAGGTCTCAAAAGCAAGCCTATGAGGAATGGTTGGGAGAGTTGAATATGGTTAGTCTGGAAGGCAGGCCTGGATTAACACCTTTTGGCGCCCTAGGCCACACTTCGGAAGCCCCGCCCCCGGGGCCACTGCTGGGCATGCATGGCAGCGGCCCCGGGGGTGGGGCTTTCCTCCGCCTCTTCCTCCTCACCCCGCCCTCCTTCCTTGGGCGCGAGGAGGATGAGGCAGAGGGAAGCCCTGCCCCCGGGGCCACTGGCGGGCATGTGCGCGTGGCAGGAGGCCGCCTCTGTCTCCGTCATTTTCCTAGGTGCCGCGCATGGCTGGTAGTGGCCCCGGGGGCTTCCCTTCTTTCCTCCTCCTCCTCGGGGACGCTGGCGGCCATGTGTGGCACCCAGGAACAAGGCAGAGGAGGCAGAGGCGCCCTCCTGCCACACGCGCATGCCCGCCAGCAGCCCCGGCGGCGGGGCTTCTCTCCGCCTCATCCTCCTCGCACCCTCCTTCCTTGACAAGGGGGCAGAGGTGATGGCGAGGAGGGGCGCCATTCCCTCCTCCCCACCCCCTCGCAGTGCTCTCCTCTGCCCTCCCGAGAGAGAGAGAGAGAGAGAGAGAGAGAGAGAGAGTCATCATGCCGCATGTTGCGGTTTTGTTTGAAAATTTTTTTTGGTCCTTGATCTGGCGCCCCTAGGCCTGCGCCCATAGGCCATGGCCTAGTGTGGCTTTATGGGTAACCTGGGCCTGCTGGAAAGTTAAATGATTGCCATTAGGCTTGTGCATGGATTCGGAGTGGTTGGTTCCCTTTGGCCAATCTGGCTTGTTTGGCTTGGTCAGCTGGCCATACTGGCAAGGGTAGTATACAACTGGGGTGCAAAGCACAAAGGGCAAACAATGACAATATAATATCATAAATATTCAATCTATAATTAATGGAAGCAATATAACATATAAAGTAGTAGGTAGATGTCAAAAAACTGAAACAGAATCCAAAAAATTCACATATAAATCTAGTCTTTGAGTACGGTGAGTCCCGAAAGTGAAAATCACTTCGTAATGGAAAATCCACAGCCAATATAAAGGTTCGTGTTGGAAGTAATCCATTGTGGGTGCGAGCAAAGATAGTCCAATATCAAAAGCCCGAAGCGGCAGGGAGAAAGGCTCCGGACAAAAGCGGCAAGCTTCTGACTCTCCTGATGGACGCGGAGGGAAAGGGTAGATCCCTCCTGTGTGTGGAGGCTTGGGAAGTCAAGCCGACGGCACGCTGTTGCCCCTTTTTTGGCCACAAAACCGTTTCGCCATTACTGGCTTTATCAAAGGCATAAATCAATGATAAGAGGGCATCCAATACATCTAAAGGTTCAATTATATAAATAGCATGTAAGACAAACATATGAATACACCAGAACTAGTCAAATAAATGCAAAATAAGATTTACTGGCAAGGGCCCAGCCGTCACATTTTTCGTCCACGTGGCAGCTAATCATGGCCCCTCCTCCCCTATTCAGCATCACAGTTGTGTCCTGTGCCGCTCGCTCACTTGCTCTCAGCTTTATTTTTTGGCTTGGTTTTTGGCTTGGCCTCTTTTTGATCTTTCCTTATTTTCCTTTATTTTCTTGATTCTTTTAATGGGACTGACTGGGAGTTGGGAACGTGTGGGATGAGTGGATGGAGTGCGCGTGTGCGCTTGGGGGCTTGGAGAGCCCCCCTTTTAGCTTATTTTTTCCTCCCTTCCTCTCCTTCAGAAAATACTTCTAAAAGATAATAATAATAATGATGATGAATAATAGTAATCTCAGCAAACAAAAAGAAAAGCCTCATTCTCACAAAACTACTACCACCTAGTTACCTCTCCTCTACAGTAGAAAGTAGAAACAGCTTTAAGGAAGCATTAAACCTGAAGCAGAAGGGAGATTGAAGGGGTCGTTGGGGGGGGGGGGGAGGCACCTCTCCAGGCAGGGCCAACCGTGCAAATTAAGAGAAAAGAGAGGGATTTTAAAAGGAAGCCTGGGATAGGATAGCTCCAGGTCAATTGCTGTTCCTTCCCTGGGAAGCAAACCTGCCTGCAGCACCCGTCTCCTCTAGAGTAGAAAGAAACAGCTTTAAGGAAGCATTAAACCTGGTTTACTCTACAGACAGAAAGAAAAGGATAGCAGAGAGAGTGGTATCTTAACTCTGATGCTTTTAATCCAGGTCTTAATGAAGAATATAAAATGATGGGAAGGGGAGCCTAGCAAGTCCCGTCCCCCCGCATAGTGGGCTGGATAGAAAACTAATCTTTTGGAATCCCAAATCAGAAATAGATTTCTCTCCTCCCGAATTCGGGAGGCTCCCAAAAAACGGATTATCCATGGCCGGATTATCCATAAGGCCACACTAGGCCACGGCCTAGGGGCATAACTCGAGGAGGGCGCAGAAATCATGGGCGAAAAATAAATATTTTATTGTAATATTATTTTATTGCCTGCACTGCGGTACCGCGAAACTTCTGGGTAATGTAGTCTCACAGCCGCAGAAGTTCCGCCTCCCAGTGATTCCAGCCTATGGAAAAGAAGAACCCAGAAGCGACCCGCCCACCTCTGTGCCAGGGAGCTACCATTGCGCAGCAGCAGCACGTGTCATAAAGAGCCCCGATTGGCTGCCGCCGCCGCGCTAGCTTTTCCTGCTTCTGCTATGCCTTAGCAGAAGCAGGAGGACTGGCGTGGCGGTGGCGGCAGCCAATGGGAATTGCCTGGGTCGGCACTTAGCAGCTAAGCACCGCCTCGGGCACCCCCGATTGGCTGCCGCCGCCACGCTAGCTTTTCCTGCTTCTGCTAAGGCATAGCAGAAGCAGGAGGACAGGAAAAGCCAATGGGAATTGCCTGCGGCAGCTAATGGGGCATCCCGATTGGCTCGGGCGGCGCTTCTGCTAAGGCATAGCAGAAGCAGGAATAGCTTAGCGCAGCAGCGGCAGCTAATGGGGGTTGCTCGGGGCGGCGCTTAGCAGCTAAGCACCACCTCGGGCGCTCCCAATTGTCTGCCGCTGCGGTAGCTTTTCCTGCTTCTGGTATGCCTTAGCAGAAGCAGGAGGACTGGCGCGGCGGCAGCCAATGGGGGGGAGTGTAATTTCAAACTGTGGCCTAGGGCGCCAAAAGGTATTGATCCGGGCCTGATTGGGACCCCTACCGAAATCCAGGACACCAAAAGGGATCACAGTTTACCTGGATTGCACAAGTCTAATTGCCATCTTTCAATAAATGGAAGGACATGATATGAAAGATAGAACAGTCCTATTTGCTGCTTCTCTGGAAAAGAGAACCTGAACTGATGGATTCCAATTGTAAGAAAGGAGATTCCCATGAAACATTAGGAAGAATGACATGCCACTGAGGGTGCATCTACATTGAGGATTGAATGCAGTTTGATGCCACTTTTAACTGCCATGGCTCAATGCTATTGAAAAGTGGATACTTTTACATGGTCTTCATTCTTGGAGGTTGGTGCTAATGCTGCACCAACCTACAACTCCTATGGATTCCATAGCATTGAGCATTGGCAGTCAAAGTAGTGTTACTTTTAACTATTTTGTTGTTTTTTTGTTATTGTTGTTGTTTGACTACAAATAATATAGCCTAAAGACAAAAATATACAACCAAAACATCCTTATCAATGAGATAGCCAAGTTTTCTAGAATTACACCCGGGAAGGTGAAAGACTCTTCTTCAGCGGAGGACTAACTACCTGTCAGGGATGTATAGCAATCGATTTTGACACCAGCATAAGCTTCTAATAGCAGATGGTCATTGGGACTCCTGCCAATATACTACACTGTAGATTCAATGCAGTTTGACACCAATTTAACTGTCATGACTCAATGCTATGGAATAATGGGCATTGTAGTTTGGTGAGACATCATCACTCTTTCGCAGAGAAGGCTAAAAGCACTATAAAACTACAACTCCTGTGATTCCATAACTTTGAGCCATGACAGTTAAATTGGTGTCAAACCGCATTGATTTGAGAGTGTAGATCAGGGGTGCCCACACTTTTTCAGCTTGCGAGCTACCTTTATAACAACCAAGTCAAAAAGATGTACCTGGTGCGCTCCCGGTCTTCCGTGCGCACGGGGCTTCTTTTACCAAAATGAGCCTTTAGTGGGCGGGGCCCTGGCGCACATCTCTTGACATGCTGTGGTGATGTGACTGCCCATTGGTTGCTCCTGGGGGAGGGCGGGAGTAAGGTGAAGACACGCGCAGGGATAGGATGCGAGGCTGCGGGAGGGAGTGAGTGAGTGTGTGTGTGTGAGAGAGAAGGCCTCGCCAGAGGAGGATGGTCCCCGTGGTGGGGCTGCAGCTGACGAGCGCCGGTGAGTGAAGGCCCTCGACGCTGGTGAGTGAGAGAAAGGGCGGAGCGCGAGGCGGGACCTCGTCCTGGCTTCACTCACCAGCATCGAGGGCACGCTCGTCAGCTGCAGCCCCACCGCGGGGACCATCCTCCTCCGGCGAGGCCTTCTCTCTCACACACACACTCCCTCCTGCAGCCTCGCATCCTATCCCTGTGCGCGCTTTCGCCTTGCTCCCCCCCCCCGGAGCAACCAATGGGCGGTCACGTCACCACAGTGTGTCAAGAGACGAGCGCCAGGGCCCGCCCACTAAAGCCTCATTTTGGCGAAAGAAGCCCCCCGCGCGCGGAAGGCAGCGGCAGGAGCTCGCGGGATGTGTGCGCGCACAGAAGCGCCCCATCCAGTTGCAAGCTATCTCAAATGGACTTGGGATCACTAGTCAATCGCGATCGACTTCCTGAGCAGCCCTGGTGTACATAGTTACACCCTGCCTACTCTTCTATGATTTTATGCAATTCCCATCAGCCAGGGTCAATAGACCTAATGGTAAGGGAAACTGGGTGCTCAGTATATCAATATTTGGAGAGCAGCCATTTGCCATTGCTTCAAAGGCAGGTCTCTTTGCTACGAGATGAATCACTAGTTCTTTCATTCCTGTTTTCTTCTAAGCAGATGACATGACCAGAAGCAGCTGCTTAACAGGGCAGAAGAAATGCCACTATGTAAAGATTGGCTGCAAATTACCACAAGTGTAGCAAAAATGCTAAATATGGATTTTGGTGGTGCAATGGTAGTGGTGAAGGTTTGGAATTTAGAAATAAACTGCCTGCCTTTCTGATGGAAAATTATTGTATCCATATTCGGCTGTTTTCACAGCTTTGCATCTGCTTACATCTAATAGCTGCAGAGCTAATGCAATCCCATTTTTACTGATTTAAAAAAGAGAAAGAGAGAGAGGATACTAAAGAGGAAAAATTATAACTCGCAGTCATTAGTCTACATTTGCAATGATCTATTATGCTTTCGGTGTCTAATTCCATCGTTCTTCTGCATGAAAATGAAATTAGCACACTCATTTTCAGGATGGCTCTTATTTCAAACACAATTTCTTAACATGTCATCAAAGAAGCAACTCATTGGGCAAAGAAGCGTCTTCTTTTTTTTAAAAAGAAATCAAGATCTACTGATATATCAGGACCCTTTCAAGCCTGCTTCACGAGGAACAGCAGAACGCGATGATATCATCTGTCTCGAGGCTGCCTCACACATAACATTTTCCAGTTTGTAAAATGGCAATTTAAAATCACGGAGAGGGAGAGATTATGCAAAGAACTATAGGTAACATCCACAACTGGGGTAGAGCTGCTACTAAAACAGGATGTTCTCTCAGGTCTTTGGGCTGGAGTTTTAGCTTGTGGCTGAGGTTGCCAAGGTTGCAATCAAGGAGATATACATTTGCTCTGAACAAGGCTTGGCAATCAAGCAGAGTTTGGAAATGTTTCCCTTCTGGACTAAAAATCCCAGAATCCTGCATCTACCTTGGCACTATCTGTGCTAGCTGGTGTATTCTGAGGTTGTAGTCAAAAGCTAACTTTCCTAAGCCCTAGAATAGATTTGTGCGTGGAATTTGTTTCTTCTGTTTGTTTAGGTACCTTCTGTACTTCGGGAGCTCGTTGCGTGTGCAAGGGTAACACGCCTCGCGCCAAGAACAATAACACAGACACAAGTGGTTGGATGAAAATGGCCACAACTCATTTATTGAAAACAGGAACAAAAGATTGGCGGCCACGCATGGGTCCTGGATCAGGGTCGAACTGTCACGCCCCAGACACTTTCCAAGCCCAAACCAGAGCGACGCCATGTTCCGGCTCTGGATTCAAAGAGGCCTGGAAGCAGGCCTCTGCAGTCAACTCCAAGTGAACTTCAAACCTCCAAGGCCAGGCGCATCCCTGTTAGTTCTCGTGCCAATAAGCCAGCTGAGATTCATGAGGCTAGCAATATTCCCCAAACTCCAGGTGTTTGCTCTAATGAGGACACATTCCAATCTGGCCAAGAAGCGGTGGGAACCGAAACCTTCCCAGCCAAACCTGGGAAAGTTGTGCGCCGCAGTCAGCATATTCGGGAGCAGCGTCATCGTGGCCCTTAAAAGCGGGGTCCGGAGAGGGCTCCGCATCCCGAGTCAACTTTTCATTTCTTTGCCTTGTCTTTGGAACTGTGTTGGCCACGGTGGTCTTCTTGTGGAACTATCTTATATTTACTAAGCTTTGATCAAGAGACTTTTCAGGACTAGCCATTGCGGCATTTCACACTGCTTCATTTGGAACTATTTCAAGCCTTTTGGGGTGCCTGGATCCGGGATTGGGCACAACCTAGCTGATTTCTATTTTGCCTTTTACTTCTTTCATTTATTCTCAATAAAGCATTTAACCGCAGAAACCGTGTATTGGTTTACTCAGGGTCCGGTTCAAGCTCTAGTTGCAACACGAACAGCCCCCACGAATGTCCAAAGGCGTTTGCAAGCCTGGGGTGCGAGCGGCTCAATGCCTGTCCACGGAAACTCGGCACCCCAGGGGGCCTGGGCGTTACCCCCCTTACAACCTAGGGGTGATAAGCCAGCCTGATCCAGGGGCCATGCCACACTCCAAACATGGAGTTGTGACAAAGAATATAATAACACATAACCGGTAACAGTGCAACAATGAACTTAAGTGGAAACAAAAAAGGACACCAAAAGCAATGCAAAAAGTAGGGAGGGTGGGAGGAAAAACAGGACAGGCCCCACATGTGGCCTGGGCAGTCCCGGGCAGCCTTAAGTAAGCTGCCCAGGCGGAAGTGCAGGCCGGCCGGCTACCAAGAGGGGGCGGTGCGGGGCCAGCCCTGTCATTGGCCGGCCTGCGTTGTGGCGGGAACCTTCCCACCACCCCAGGGGCTTCTGGGGAGGAGAAACCCCTACAACATCACAAGATGGCACGAGGGCAACCCTGCCCCGCAACCAGCTCGGCCAGTAAATCGGCCAAGCCCATAATGGTAAGGGCCCTCCCAGTACACAAACCCACCCGACACGAAAGCAAGCAGGAGCTGATCCCAGCTCCTCTGCTTTTTGGCATCACTGTTTAATCTTTTTATTAATCCCCCAGCAAAAAAAGAAAACTCTGATTCCCTGAAAACTACTACCAGTTACCACTCCTCTTCCAGGAGGTCATTGCTCTTCCTTATCTGGAAGTGTGTAGTCTTCTTAGAATGCCTTGGAAAGAGTGTGTACATGGCTGCTGGCGTGGTGCAGCCTGGGAGAGAAAGTGCACACCTGCCTGTAGCTGGGTGCCTCTCTTCTAAAGTTAGAAACAGAAACTTGCCTCCTTGTCTTGGAAAGAGTGTGTGTGGTGTGCAGGCCCAGGAGAGAAAGTGCTGGCACCTGCCTGCAACCAAGTGCCTCTCCTCTAGAGTAAGAAACAGAACATGGGAAAAAGCACCGGGAATGTGGCGCAGCTAGCTGAGTATCAGCTGCAGAAGACCTCTACTGACCAGACAGTCATGAGTTCGAGGCCTGCCTGGGTCGAGGTGGGCTCTCGACTTATTGTGAAGCCTGTTGTCGACCTTTGCAACCCGAAAGACAGTTGCATCTGTCAAGTAGGAAATTAAGGTACCACTTAGTGGAGAGGCTAAATTTAATTGATTTATGAGGCCATAAAGATCTCCAGGAAACACACTGAGGAATGAAGGAGTGTGACAGCTCCCCCTGGCGGCCAGATGCCTTTATATGTTCATTGTGATCTGCCTTGAGTCCCCTGCGGGGTGAGAAGATGAGAAGGGCGGAATATAAATGGCATAGATAAATAAATAAATAAAACATGCCTTCTTGCCTTGGAAAGAGTGCATGTGGGTGTAGGCCTGGAAGAGAAAGCATGTGTGTCTGTCTGTAGCCGAGTGCCTCTCCTCTAGAGTAGAAACAGGTAAGAAGCCATCTTAAAGCATGCCCGGATTACCCATAAGGCCAACCTAGGCCAAGGCCTAGGGCGGCATCCATGGGGGGGCAGCAGGTCCAGACCCCCCCCAAAGTTAAAAAAAAAAAAAAAAATTAAAAAGTGTGCATGTGCACGGCCGCCCCCCCCGCTCACTCCAAAGGCTCTGCCCCCTCCCCCACCCCACCCTCGCCTCCGCCCCCACCTCCTTGCCGGCATGGTGGCTTTAGGAGGGAGGGAAGAGCCGTGGGGAGGCCCCGGGGTGGGGCTTTCCTCCTCCTCGCCGACAAGGGGGCGGGGTGAGGGTGAGGGCGGGGGCGGGGAAGAGCCAGGGTGGGGCTTTCCTCCTCACCGGTGAGGAGGCGGGGGTGGGGCGAGGCGGAGCCGGGGCAGAGCCGGGGGTGGTGCTTTCCTCCTCCTCGCCAACGAGGGGATGGGGCGAGGGCGGGGCAGGGCGGAGCCAGGGGCAGCGGCAGATGGCCCTTTTGGCCTAGGGCAGCAAAAGGGCCTGATCCGGGCCTGTCTTAAAGAATGCACCTGCCTGCCCTGCTCTAGAGTAGAAACAGCTTAAATGCCTAAAATGATAGGAAGGGAACCTGGGAAGCCCCCCCCCCCTTCTAATGGGCCGGTAGCAAATGGATGTTTTGGCACTCCAGAGTGAAAACAGATATCTGCCCTTTTGAATTCAGGAAGTGCCCAAAATGGATCCCCCCCAGACACAAAACAGGTCAAGTTTTACCCGGATTACACAAACCTATTCTAGAGCAAAGCTTTCCAAACTGTGAGTTGCAACATGCTGCAGTATGTAGCACAAACATAATGAGAAACTTCTGAATATATGTGCAAAAAGTAATACATCATATATTTTTGAAAAATAAGTTGCGTGTCCCCATACATTTCATTATTACAGTTGAGGCATGTGTTTGTATCTCTTGTAAGAGGTTGGAAGGCTGATTTTGATAACCCAATCCCAGCAAATGTGTGGGAAGAGTATTATGGGCAGCTGTTCTCCTCCCATAACTTACCTTCTAGGCAATCCACCCAGGAATTGGATGGGTTGACTAATTTACCTCTCTGGCCCCGGTCACGGAACAAGAAATTCTAAATATTATTACTTCTCTGAAATGTAACAAGGCCCCGGAGATGACTATCTGCCTTCGAATTGTTTATAGCCTACAAGGCCTGGTGGGCCCCTGTTTTAGCTGGTTTATTTTCATATATAAATGATACAGGATATATACCAAAGGGTTGGAATATGGCGATCATTATCCCCATTCACAAAAAAAGGAGACAAGAAAAATCCCGCCAACTACAGACCTATCAGTTTATTGAATATTGTGGCCAAAATGTATGCAAAGTATCTTCTATGTAGACTGGAGGAGTGGGTAACTGAAAATGGAATCTTGGTGGAAGAGCAGTCTGGCTTTAGACACAATAGATCGACAATGGATAATTGTTTTGTCCTAAATCACTTGATTTCCAAATACCTAGCCAAGGGTAATAGACTATACGCCGCTTTTATAGATCTGTCAGCGGCCTTCGATTCAGTTGATAGGGAAATCCTTTGGGACAAACTCCAACGTATGAATGCAGACCCTAGATTGATTTTGCTGATCAAAGCCCTATATCATAATTCTCAGGTGACGGTGAGATTTGGTATTGCTGGTGACCGAACTGGCCCTATTAACACCGGCAAAGGGGTCAGACAAGGATGTATTCTTGCCCCCTGCTATTTAATCTGTATGTAAATGACCTTCCAAATTCGCTTAGAGGGGCGGATGTCCATATGCCTAAAGTAGCTAACTTGCAAATCAACTCACTTCTGTATGCAGATGATATGATCCTACTCTCCTACACCCAAATAGGGATGAGGAGGTTATTAAGAAAACTTAGTGACTACTGCCTTAGAAACGCACTAAAGATAAACAAAACCAAATCAAAAATGATGATCTTTGGTAAACGCCCTCCAAAATGAAATGGAAAATAGAAGGCGAACAATTAGAACAAGTTAGATCCTTCACTTACCTAGGATTAGACTTTGCAGAAAATGGTCTATGGCACAATCATTTCCACAGGTGTTCAACTAAAGCCAAGGGCAGAACGAGCTTACTCTTAAAGCTGCTGAATCAACGGCAACCGGGCTCCCTCGTTCCCCTTCTGAAAGTTTACAATCACAAAATCTCCCCGCTGCTTCTTTATGGTTCTGAAATCTGGGGTGCAAATGATACTCCCCTCCTGGATAAGGCCCAAGCTCAACATCTGAAGTGGTTTTTAGGGGTCGATAGAAGGGGAGGCAGCGGCAGTTAGGGCGGAGTTGGGAATGTTCTCTATTAGCACACAATCTAAGATCAGAGCCTTTAACTACTGGCTCAAGGTCATGGAGATGGAGGCGTCTCGCCTCCCAAAATTATGTTTGCTGGAACAATCTAGCAGTTCTTATAAATCGGGGCTGACCATTTGTTTGATTACATCAGAAGGTGTGGCATTCAGGTAATATTCCCAGTTCACCTATCTGGTCAAGAGTTAAGTAAGCACTTCAAAGAAGTGCGTCAACGAATTAATGACATTGCTGCCCAAACCGATATAGACTCTTTGGGTTCTACCGTTTCCCTGAGATGGTTGAGTGGTTTTAAGAAATCCTTCCAATTAACCACTTACTTACAGCAAGGAAGGTTACACCACCTAAGGAAAATTTTCACTAGAGCCAGGTTTGAGCAATTAGATTCCATGGTGAGATATGGGAGGTTCAAGAAAATTCCCTATGAAGAGCGTATCTGTATTTGTGGTGCCCTGAGATTGAAGATCTAACTCATCTTCTGCTCTATTGCAAAATCTATCAAAAAGAGAGAAAACAACTGTTAGAGATATTTCTCGTGGGAAAAAAATCATTGGGACCCTCTAGCAAAGTCTCACTTCTGCTGGCCGGCTCAACAAGCTGATAACAGATGCTACTGCTCGTTTCCTCTGTAAAGCCATGAAACTAAGATCTGATTACATAGATGCAATTGGAATAAATTGTGTTGGAGATGAGGACCTGTGAATTGTTACCACCTCCCTTAGAATCCCTCCTGCTGGGCAAAACAGGGGTTTAATTGATGTAATGGTCTAGAATTCTCTCCAGATTGTTTTTAGAATCATTGCAATGTGTCTGTGTTCTGTGTGTATTTGATATGGCTTCTGGCTAATCAATAAAATTGTTGTTGTTGTTGTTGTTGTTGTAAGAGGTTGGTTGAAGCTCTGGCTTGCTAGCAAAACTTCATTATTATGATGTGAAGTGGTGCATGTCTAAAAAGTGCATCACCAACATGAGATATCTGCTCTAGAGAGCATGTTTTCTAGAGAAAAAGTTCTCAGTTCAATTCCTGGTTTGTATATGTGCACATCTTCAGGACTCCTGTTATGACTACACCATGGATTTCGTAGGGTTTTCCTAGGCAAGGAATATACATAGGTGGTTTGGCTCATTCCCTTAGCTAAAAATGACACTCCTCTGGAAACTAAGGTTAGTACTTGGATGAGAGACTGGTTAGTATTTGGATGTACTAGGCTTGGCCTATTTACCGGCCGGGCAGCTTGCGGGGTGGTGGTTGTCCTCGCCGCCTTCTTGTATGAAGGGAGGGGGCTTCTTCTCCCCAGAAGCCCACGGGGGTGGCAGGAAGGTTTCCCGCCACCCACGCCGGCTGAGCAATAACAGGGCTAGCCCTGCCCTGCTCCATGTCGCTGGCCGGCCGGCCCTCACTTCTGGCCGGGCAGGTCATATAAGGCTGCCCGGGACTCCCGTGTAGGACGAGGGGACCGGAGACGGTTTTTTCCTCCCACCCTCCCTACTTCATTTATTGCATGTTGGGTTGTTCCACTTTGTTTTTATATTTATTTTCATGGTTGCATTTGTTACTGTTTGTTGTTTATGTTCTTTGTCACAACTCTATGTCTGGCATGTCGCATGAGCCCTGGATCGGGCTGGCTTATCGCCCCCTTGGTTGTGAGGGGGGATAACGCTCTGGCCTCCTGGGGTGCCGGGTTTCTGTGGCACCCAGGCTTGCAAGTGCCTTAGGACATGCGTGGGCTGTCCGACCCCTGATCCAGGGCTCATGCATGGCCGCCAATCCTTGTTCCTGTTTTCAATAAATGAGTTGTGGCCATTTTCATCCAACCACTTGTCTTTGCATTATTTTCATGGCGTGAGGTGTATCACCCTTGCACACGCAATTAGCTGAGAGACTATCAACGAAGACCAGGTCTTGTAGGCTGTATTTCAGAAGAAGGAGCTCACAAAACATCCTCTGAGAATTCCTACCCTAAGAAAACTCCATAAAATTCCATAGTAACTGCGTAATGCAACAAAAACAATACACTATAAAGTATCACTAATGGTAACCACAAATAGCTACCAACTGATTGCTGCAATTAGTAGGTCAATTTTAATTAGCCGAAACACAAGAACTCGCTGTGGAATTGCTTTGGCTTCAGCTGGAGGTGAAAGTGGCCAAATTTGTGTTTAATCTAAAAAGATTCACGCAGGCTTTTGGGTGATGCATTTGGGAAATGGCTAGTTTAAACTAAGGTAGTTTTCTTGTGAAATAAATCACATTCACTCCAATGGGACCTACTCCTATGTATGTAAATGTATATGATTCACTCTCTGTGAAGACACACATAGAGAAGCCTTTTGTAATGACACTTGATTTATTGAAATGGTTTTTTGGAAATATCCCAATTTTCCAAAAGTTTCGACGTAATTAGAACATGGAGAGGTGACTCAATTTGCAATATACAATTATTCATAAGTTTTTGTTTCTCGAAAAGTGTGTGTTTGACAAGTACTATGAGAAAACATAGAATCCTAGAGTTGGAGGAGAGTAAAAGGTCTATCCAGTCCAACCTCATTCTGCCACAATCAAAGCACTCCTGACAGATGGATAGAATAATAGAATGACACGACTCGCCAGAAAAGACAATAATGATCTACAAGGTAGAAGGGAGTAGAAAAAGAGGGAAATCGCATTACAAATTGATGAAGTTGGCACTGAGTCAAGACACTGATTTGAAAGCAGGGCTCTTGATAACAGGATGACGGAGATTTCTCAGTTATAGGAACAATCACAGTTGACTTGGCAGCAGTTGAAAACTAAGCATAGTATAGTGATTTGACCGGAGTTTGAATCCCCATTGGCCATGAAGCCCAACTGCATGACCTTGGGTAAGTCACTCTCTCTATATCTCAGAGGAAGGCAAAGGCAAATCCCCTTTGAACCAATCTTGCTAAGAAAACCCTGTGATCAGTCCCCTTAGGGCAGTGTTTCCCAACCAGTGTGCCGGGGCACACTAGTGTGCCATGAGCGATCATCAGGTGTGCCATGGGAAATTGGAACCTCCAGGAAGGGGGGGGGGGGGAGTCTAGTGTGTTGAAGTATAAAAACCTTAAGAAACCTACCTCGATAAAGGCACAAAATTACAAACACCCCCCCTCCTCTCCACCCGTTGTCTACTTGGTCTCTCCCTCTCCATGCATTGGGAAGGCCCTCCTCCCTTTCCCCAAGTAGAGACCTCCTCTTGACTCCCCCCCCCCGGGCCTAATGGTTCAGTCCAGTGCCGGCCCCGCCCCTCCCTCCTCCCCCTCCCCGGTGCACGCGAAACCGCTCTCGGCCTCCCTCCGGCTCCCTGCCCGCCACCGCCTTCCTTCCTGCCTGCTTCACCAGCCCCAAGATGCCCACCCGAGCCGCCTTGCTGACCCCCAAGGAGCTGCACAGGTGGTGAGTGAGGCTCCTGCTCCCCACAACCCCAATTCAAGCCTGGCGGGGAGGGAGGGGGCAACCCAAGTGAGAGGGAGACTGCTGGTCTTTTGAGCCCCCCTCCAGAAACTGTAACTCCCAAATGTCAATGTCTATTTTCCCCAAACTCCATCTGTGTTCACATTTGGGCATATTGAGTATTCATGCCAAGTTTGGTCCTGATCCAACATTGTTTGAGTCCACAGTGCTCTCTGGATATAGGTGAACTACAACTCCAAAACTCAAGGTCAATGCCCACCAAACTCTTATAGTATTTTCTCTTGTTATGGGAGTTCTGCGTGGGAAGTTTGATTCCATCATTGGTGGAGTTCAGAGTGCTCTTTGATTGCGGGTGAACTATAACTCCCAGCAACTACAACTCCCAAATAACAAAATCAATTTTTGACTGACTGTCCCTCCTTGGATTAGTATTAGTATGTTTGTGGCCAAATTTGGCAACAATTTGTCCAGTGGTTTTTGAGTTATGTTAATCCCACAAATGAACATTTTATATATATATATATATATATATATATATAGAGAGAGAGAGAGAGAGAGAGAGAGAGAGAGAGAGAGAGAGAGAGAGAGGAAGGTCCTGACTGTGAGAGCTGTTCAGCAGCGGAACTCTTTGCCTCAGAGTGTGCTTCTGTCTGGCTGCTCTCTTTCCAGCCAGCTTCCCTGAGGACGTTTTCGTGTTTATGTTTACCAACTATTACTACATTTGGCATTGGCTGGACATGATAGCCTTTCTAGTGACTGTGTATCAACTCTCATCTCATACCCACCTGGAATGATACAGACGCATATATATTGAAGGTGGAAGCCTCATTATTGTTCCATGAGGTGTATTGATGCATAAGAACAGTACAAGTGGACTGCTTTGAAAATGTGCTTTGGCCACATTGTTTCAGTACAGTGTATATGTGAATTTGCTTTGTGCTCTGGAGGGAGCAGGTGTGCCCCATTTTTTAAATGTAAAAAATGTGCCGCGGCTCAAAAAAGGTTGAAAAACACTGCCTTAGGGTAGCATTTCTCAACCTGGGGGTTGGGACCTCTGGGGGGTGTTGCAAGGGGAATGTCATAGGGTTCTCCAAAGACCATCTGAAAACACAATATTTTCTGTTGGTCATGGGGGTTCCCTGTTTAGCATAATTCTATCGCTGGTGGAGTTCAGAAAGCTCTTTGATTGTAAGTGAACTATAAATCCCAGCAACTACAACTCCCAAACATCAAGGTCCATTTTCCCCAAAATCCACCGTTGTTAACACTTCGGCATATTGAGTACTCATGCCACATTTGATCCAGATCCATCATTGTTTGAGTCCACAGTGCTCTCTGGATGTAGGTGAACTACAACACCAAAACTCAAGTGCCCACCAAACCCTTCCAGTATTTGCTGTTGGTCATGGGGGCTCTGTGTGCCAAGTTTGGTTCAGTTCCATCATTGGTGGAGTTCAGAATGCTCTTTGATTGTAGGTGAACTATAAATCCCAGCAACTACAACTCCCAGATGATAAAATCAACACAACCACACACACACACACACAAGCCCACCAGTATTCAAATTTGGGTATATGGGTATTTGTGCCAAATTTGGTCCAGTGAATGAAAATATATCCTGCATTTATTTTCATAATTTTTATTCAGATCATTGATTTGTTATTTGCTGTTCTCGGCATTGAATGTTTGCCACTCTGTTACTTTTACTGGAAACAGGACTGAGTCCCCTTGGGGAGATTGGGCGGGTTATAAATAAAGTATTATTATTTTACTGACACAAAAACACAGTATGTCACAGCAAACGAGATCTATATGCTGGATTGTACCACAAAATCACAAATCAAACACTTCCCAAGCGTTTGCTGTGATGTATTTTCAAATGATGTGTGCAGATGGCCTTTTGCAGTTGACAGATCATGATTTCGTCAATGTTTATTGTTTTCAAATGCCGGCTGAGATTTTTTGGCATGGCACCCAGTGTGCCGATCACCACTGGGACCACCTGTACTGGTTTATGCCAGAGCCTTTGCAGTTCAATTTTGAGGTCCTGATAACAGCTGAGTTTTTCCTGTTGTTTTTCATCCATTCAACTGGCACTCGGTATGGCGATATCAATAATCCAAACTTTTTTTTCTTTTCCACAATCATGATGTCTGGTGTATTCTGTTCTAAAGCTTTGTCAGTCTGGATTCAAAAGTCCCACCGTATTTTTATGTGTTAATTTTCCACTAACTTTGCAGGTTTATGATCCCACCAGTTCTTTATTACTGGCGGATGGTACTTATGACATAAGTTCCAATGAATCATTTGGGCCATATAGTTGTGCCTCTGTTTGTAGTCCATCTGTGCGACTTTCTTGTAGCAGCTGAGGATATTATCAATGGCTTCATCACCTTCCTTGCACAGTCCGCTATTCTTCTTCTTCTTCTTTTGACAAGATTTATTTAGAAGACATTTGCCATTGCCTTCCTCTAAGTCTGAAAGAAGTGACTAGCTAAGGTCATCCAGTGGGTTTCATGGCTTTCCATTTTTCCCAGCATCTTTATCTTCTCCAAACTTTTGTGTCTTCTCATTATGTGGCCAAAGCACTTCATCTTTGCCTCTAAGGCAGTGTTTATCAACCTTCCCAATGCCACGACCCCTTAATACAGTTCCTCGTGTTGCGGTGACCCCCAACCATAAAATCATTTTCGTTGCTACTTCATAATTGTAATTTTGCTACTGTTATGAATCATCATGTAAAATATCGGATATATTTTCATTCACCGGACCACATTTGGCACAAATACCCAATACTCCCAAGTCTGAATACTGGTGGGGTTGTAGGGGGTGATTTTGTCATTTCGGAGGTGTAGTTGCAGGAATGTATAGTTCACCTACAATCAAAGAGCATTCTGAAATCCACCAATGATGATGTTGAACCAAACTTGGCACACAGAACTCCCATGACCAACAGAAAATACCGGAAGGGTTTGGTGGACATTGACCTTGAGTTTGGGAGTTGTAGTTCACCTACATCCAGAGAGCATTGTGGACTCAAGCAATGGTTGATCTGGACCAAACTTGGCATGAATAGTCAAGATGCCCAAAGGTGAACACTGGTGGAGTTTGGGGAAAATAGACCTTGACGTTTGGGAGTTGTAGTTGCTGGGATTTATAGTTCACCTACAATCATGGAGCATTTTGAACCCCACTAATGATAGAATTGGGCCAAACTTCCCATACAGAATCCTCATGACCAACAGAAAATAATGTGTTTTCTGATGGTCTTTGGCGACCCCTTTGACACCCCCTGGCGACCCCCATAGGGGTCCTGACCCCCAGGTTGAGAAACACTGCTCTAAGGCCACCTTCCCCCAGTGCATACTGAGAGGAAGGTGTTTTGCTTCCCTTCCACGACGGAAGGAGGAGGTTCCAGAGGGAACCTTCCTGCAACTGGGGCGTGGCCTTCTCCACCGGAAGGCAGCCCCAGTTGCGCATTCTGTTTCAGGACTTCGACCTCGCACTCATTTCCCTTAACGGGTTACCCTGGTTGGATAGCCAGGGAATCAAGGTGTTTCACCCGTAAATTACTATTGAAGCCGGGTAGGTAGGCTACCCGAATTGGATACACCAAATTCCTGACACCCCTTGAGTTAAGGTTAAGGACAGTTAAATAGGTAACAATTTAATTAAATGTTGCCCAATTTGAACCCAACTACTGTTGTCTTGTCTCTTATTTCGGGGGTGGGCAGGCAAGGTCACCTTCCCCCAGTGCATACTGGGAGGAAGAAGTTTTGCCTCCCTCCCATGATCGAAGGAGGAGGTTCCAAAGGGAACCTTCCAGCAACTGGGGCGTGGCCTTCTCCACCGGAAGGCAGCCCCAGTTGCGCATTCTGTTTCAGGATTTCGACCCACCCCTCCCGCCCCATAAACGTATTGGTCTGGTTGCCGGTTGGAGATGGGGAGGAATTTCCCCCTTCTCCCGCCATTTGGGAAAGGGTTTTTTTGCCTACCCCCTTTACTGTTTAGGGGTTAGAGGGGGGTGGGTGAGGATATAAATAGGCTTAGCGGAAATAGATAAGGAAATTCCCATATCTTGGTGTGCACCTAAGGCACCCCCCCCCCTTTGGGGTGAAGGCCATTATGTTAACACTCAACTAAAGTTCAAGTTGATGGGTGAAGTGCGATAAAATGGCCTGGAATGGGAGGAACTGGTCTCAATATTTTGGGACCAGACCTCGCACTCATTTCCCTTAACGGGTTGCCCTGGTTGGATAGCCAGGAAATCCAGGTGTTTCACCCGTAAATTACTATTGAAGCCGGGTAGGTAGGCTACCCGAATTGGATACACCAAATTCCTGACACCCCTTGAGTTAAGGTTAAGGACAGTTTAATAGATAACAATTTAAATAAATGTTGCCCAATTTGAACCCAACTACTGTTGTCTTGTCTCTTATTTCGGGGGTGAGCAGGCAATATCCTTTCCTCCAGTGAGCAGCTGGGCGGTATTTCCTGGAGTATGGACTGATTTGCTCTTCTTGCGGTCCAAGGCACTCTCAGAATTTTCCTCCAATTTTTCTCCCAAGGGTTATAATGTATAAATATTCCACATACAATGTTCACTAGTGAAGTGACCAATGCACCACAGCAATGGATGCCAATGTAAATGGGGAGGACTATCGAATGCATTCTTGCCTGGATGTGCATTTTTGCAAATCCGATGAACTTCAACTCTGGAGACAGAGTTTGAAACCCCACTCAGCCATGAAAACGCACTGGATGACCTTTGGCAAGTCACACCCTCTTGGCCTTAGAAAACCCTGTGATGGGTTTGCTTTAGAGTTGCTCTAAATCAGAAATGACCTGAAGGCACACAGCCACAAAATAGGGATTCATTGCCTCTCTGCAGCAGAGCTACAGATTCATAAATTGACAAATGTGGACAGTTCATTTTTATCAGTCCTGAAACTACCACCAGTCCATTTCATTGGTTGACCCCAAGTTCTAATTTATAAGAGGGATTTTTTTAAAAAGGAAACATCACTTTCTGTACACTATGCAAAATGCTGTAAACATTCTGAAGCCATCCAAGGCCAGCTTAGGCCACAGGAAAGCATCTCAATTGATTATGGTTAAAAAAAAAGCCATTCATCTTTGTTCTGCGTACGTCTCCTTTTAAATAAGTAAAATCCAAAGCATTATTATTCAGTTGTTACCTTGGAAAGTTCCTTCAATAGTTGGGCCTGGTCCATCACAGTGTAACTAATAAGCTGTCCTTGCTTAACGCTGGCTGAAGAAATGCACTGATCTCCAGAAAATGCTGAGCTTGGTATTTGCGAGGACATTGGACTTAACAGCTTTAGAAGGAAAAATAATAATAAATAGCACTATAAATAGAGGGCTAGAAGAACCCAACTATGTTAATTGCAGCATGAAAATGCATGCTTGGATTGTGTACACATGTATACTTCAGTCTGGATGTATCACCAGAATGAGATTTTCCAGTTCATTTTCAATCTCCAATGGAAATAATAAAGTACGTGTAATGCCTTTTCTCTAAGCCAGTGTTTCTCAACCTGGGGGTCGGGACCCCTATGGGGGTCGCAAGGGGGTGTCAGAGGGGTCGCCAAAGACCATCAGAAAACACATTATTTTCTGTTGGTCATGGGGATTCTGTATGGGAAGTTTGGCCCAATTCTATCGTCAGTGGGGTTCAAAATGCTCCATGATTGTAGGTGAACTATAAATCCCAGCAACTACAGCTCCCAAACATCAAGGTCTATTTCCCCCAAACTCCACCAGTGTTCACCTTTGGGCATCTTGACTATTCATGCCAAGTTTGGTCCAGATCAACCATTGCTTGACTCCACAATGCTCTCTGGATGTAGGTGAACTACAACTCCCAAACTCAAGGTCAATGTCCACCAAACCCTTCTGGTATTTTCTGTTGGTCATGGGAGTTCTGTGTGCCAAGTTTGGTTCAACTCCATCATTGGTGGATTTCAGAATGCTCTTTGATTGTAGGTGAACTATACATCCCCGCAACTACACCTCCGAAATGACAAAATCACCCCCTACAATCCCACCAGTATTCAGACTTGGGAGTATTGGGTATTTGTGCCAAATGTGGTCCGGTGAATGAAAATATATCCGATATTTTACATGATGATTCATAACAGTAGCAAAATTACAATTATGAAGTAGCAACGAAAATGATTTTATGGTTGGGGGTCACCACAACACGAGGAACTGTATTAAGGGGTTGCAGCATTGGGAAGGTTGAGAAACACTGCTCTAAACTATTCCAAGGACACATCTCTCTCTCTCTCTCTCTCTCTCTCTCTCTCTCTCTCTCTCTCTTGGCATTACTTCGAGAACGAAGATTCTTAGGAAGGACTCATCCCACGCTTTTTACAAGCGCGTTGATGACTAAAAAGGCCAATCTGAGATAGGCAAGTCCGGTTGCAGAAAGCACAGCAGAAAGTCTCCTTGGGTGATGTTGTTTCCAAGTTGCAGTTCTTTCTGCGTTGTCATTTCTCTTCGAGACCCATTTGGCGTGTCTTCTCGAAAGAGGCCGCAGCATTGTGGATAGATCCCGATGTGAGGCCAGGGTGGACCATTGTTGGTGATCAATCTGGCCGAGCCTGAGATGTTGTTTCAGGGAGTCCTTATATCTCTTTTTGGGGCGCCTCTCTTGCACTGACCCGTGGCAAGTTCACCATAGAGTAGTATCTTTGGGAGGCAGTGGTCCTCCATCCTAGAGACGTGCCCTGCCCAGCGCAGCTGTGTTCTCAATAGCATGGCCTCAATGCTGGTGATCCCTGCTTGCTCAAGGACAGCAGCATTAGTCACATAGTCGGTCCAGTGTATATTTAGGATTGTGCGAAGACAGCGCTGATGAAAGCATTCGAGGAGTCGTAGGTGTTGGCGATAGATGACCCATGTTTCAGACCCATAGAGGAGAATAGACAGTACGATAGCTCTGTACACACTGATTTTGGTGCTTTGCCTCAGGTGCTTGTTGCTCCAGACTCTTTTGTGAAGCCTTCCAAATGCACTATATGCCTTTGATAATCTGTGATCTATGTCTTTGTCAATCTTGGCATTAGAAGAGATGATGCTTCCCAGGTAGGTGAACTGCTGAATGGACTTAAGCACAGATTTGCCAGTGCTGACGTGAGGATGATGGTGTTCTTCCTGTGGTGCGGGCTGGTAGAGGACTTCCGTTTTCTTCAGGCTGACTTACAGCCCAAACAGCTCCGCAGGATACACCTACACTGTGAGAATTAATGCAGTTTGACACCACTC
The DNA here is from genome assembly GCA_030556195.1 of Anolis apletophallus. Lineage (NCBI taxonomy): Eukaryota > Metazoa > Chordata > Lepidosauria > Squamata > Anolidae > Anolis > Anolis apletophallus. The sequence goes on from JARBWK010000002.1 coordinate 185,700,922, forward strand.
CAACTATCATTGCTCAATGCTATGGAAATCATGGAAGTTATAGTTTGGTGAGGCACCAGCACTCTTTGGCAGAGAAGGCTAAAGCACTTGTAAAACTACAAATCCCATGATTTCATAGATTTGATCCAGGACCATTAAAGTGTTGTCAAGCTACAATCATTCTACAGTGTAGATCAGTGGTTCCCAACCTTTTCTTTGACCAGGGACCACTTGTCGAGGCACCATTTGATCAGGAATCACTCTCCAACATTAGTATCAAAAGGGTTATGAATCAGTTTTTGGTCAACTTTAGATGCAGTTTGGTTATTTGGGGTGCTGATTCTGAAAATTGCATTGGATAGACTACATCAGCTCTAGTTTCCGATGCAGAACATAGGTCAACCATTAGTTGCAATCTGCTCTCCCACAGAAAACCATATTTAATCTAGAGCTGATGTGGTAGTAGTAATCTTTTGTGGGTAGTCAGCCTCTCCCCTCCCAACATCCCTGTTGCCTCGGCACTATAAGCGGTTTTTGCGAGACCAACGGCTCTCATTGCTTTGTGGTTTCAAGGCAACAATGTAGTAATGGCGAGGCTGCGGACCATATTTTTGGTCTTGTGGACCACTGGTGGTCCATGGACCACAGATTGGGAACCACTGGTGTAGATGCACCCTGATAAGTATGATCTACAGAGGTTCAGCAGAAGAGAGCATGGTTCACCTAGTGTACAAGGGAGGGGAACATTTGGTCCAGCAGAATGTTTTGAACTACAATTCCTAGAACATTGACTGTAGGCTATTTGGGATAAGGGCAAAAAAATTGAAGGTTTATTCAGAAAACACAGAGGTGCTCCTGGTCAGGTAACAGGGGGCTCGGTTTGTGTTGGGTGGAGTTATATTCCCCTGGAGATATAAGTTCAAGTTTGAATGTACTGGTTTAGCTCTGAGCCAGGAGGCGCAGAGAGTATGACATGCCCAAGGTCACCTCCTAGTAGATTTCCATGGCTCAATGAGAATTTCAACTTGGCTTTTCCAGTATTGCAGTCCAACGCTCAAACCACTATACCAGTGTTTCCCAAGCTGTGCTTCTACAGGTGTTTTGGACTTCAGCTCCCAGAAATCCAATTACCAGCTATTAGGAATTGTAGGAGCTGAAGTTCAAAACATCTGGAGGAGCACAGTTTGAGAAACTCTGTGCTGTGCCATGCTGGCTCTCCTTAAGCAGCTGGAAAGAGGGTTCAAGAAGCTTTAGTCCACAACCTTAACCAATATCTGCCTTTGGGTCTTGTATATTCAAGGGAGATAAATAATGGCCCCATGACGACGGAAGTACCAGTGGAAGTTATAAGTCATGTACCATGAACAATGTATAGTTGCCCCCCAAAGAGGGAAATGTGTGAGTTTAGCTTCTGTGAGTGAGTGACCGTTTGCCTGAGGTTTCTCTGCTCCAGCTGCAAGACAGCTTATGGTAATTTCAAAGTGTATTTATAGCCAGCTTTGATGAGTTCCCTGCAGTATTTCAATGCTCACTGCAATCATTTGGCATCTTTAATGACGCCTCCTTCTCCCTACCCATCCTCCAGGCCTGCGTTCCTGGCCGTTTGCTTCAGGGGACACCTCAGGTCCAAAGCAGTACATTTTTGCCAAAGAAAAGGAAACGACTCTTTGGGAAAGATGGCATGGGTCAAATACAGTTTGGGCACAACCAAGGCTTGGAGACTCCCAAGACTAGAAAGTACTGAGACCATTTAAACTGTGTTTTTCCTCCCTAACTCCAACCATGATGAATAGGACTGCTAGGGAGATCCAACCCTTGTTGTTGTAGTGTCCCCACAACTCATTTCCAACTTATGTTGGTTCTAAGACGATCCTATCAGGAGATTTTCTGGGACTGAGAGTCTGAACCTTGCTCAAGGTCACCTAGCGGGTTTCCATGGCCATGTGACAAAACAAAATATATGAATTGTGCTGTTGGACGCTTTCATGGTCAGAATCACTGGGTTGCTGTGAGTTTTCTGGACTTTATGGCCATGTTCTAGAAGCATTCTCTTCTGACATTTTGGCCACATCTATGGCAGGCAATCTCACAACCTCTGATGATGCCTGCCATGGATGTGGGCAAAATGTCAGGAGAGAATGCTTCTAGAACATGGCCATACAGTACAGAATACTCACAGTAACCCAATGTATGAATTTCCAAACAGAAATCAGAAAAAATGGGAACAAAATCTGGGACGTTCTGGTCTTTAGAATCAATTTGGATGTGCCCCAAAATAATTTTTGAAAGCAGCTTTCACAGCACAGACAATTAATATAATTAAGCACCGGGAATGTGGTGCAGCTGGCTAAGTGTCAGCTGCATAAGATCTCCCTGACCAACAGGTCATGAGTTTGAGGCCTGCCTGGGTCGAGGTGGGTGCTCGACCTTTAAGTGTAGCCTGCTTCCGACCTTTGCAGCCCGAAAGACAGTTGCAGTGGTCAAGTAGGAGATAAAGGTACCACATTAAATGGGGAGGCAAATTTTGACTGAATTATGAGGCTATTAAAGAACTCCAGGAATGCTGAGGAATGCAGAAGGAACAACAAGGGATGCTGGGAATGCTGAGAGATGAGGAGTGCGTCAGCTCCCCCTGGTGGCCAGAGTTTGCCTCTGTTCATCTATGTGTGTGTATTGTGCAACAATGGCAGGGATTGTCTGCTAAGTATGTGTACCTGTAATCCACTCTGAGTCCCCTTCGGGGTGAGAAGAGCGGAATATAAATAAAGTGTATTATTATTATAATTAAAAGCTCCCCTGATTTTAAGGACCAAAGCCTGTACAGAACAACCAGCAACTCAATAGATTGGAACCTGCTTGTCTTTTAAGATATATGAATGTAATCCACAACTAGGTGCTACTGCAGAAAAAGCCATGTTTTGTGTACTCGCCATCTTAAGCCTTCTGTGGTGGTGAGATATATAACCCCACCTATAGCAACTGGACATATAAACTAGCTCTCAGAAAGTTTTTGACCTTTAAAGCCTACACAGCTTGGGTCTAGACTATTAGAAAGACTAATCTCCTCATATAAACCACAAAGATATTTTCTCAGTCCCACCACATCCACAAATGCAATCGGCGAGGACTTGGAAGAGAGCCTTTTCTGTGGCTTTTCCGAGCCTGTGGAACTCCTTTCCAAGGGAGATCCAGTTGGTCCCATCTTTTTGCCAACAGGTGAAAATGTTTTTATTTAAGGAAGCATTTGGTGTGGCAGATAGAGTTACTAATGGGGAGGGGGATGTACGGAGTTTCTATTTTAGTCTGTTTAAATGCTTTTTAAAATCTGAATATTCAATCCAAGTTTAATTTTATTGCATTTTTTCAATTTTATGGAGAGTTTTCAACTATAATGTGTTTTAAAGGCATATACACCACCTTGGGACCCATACTTGGAGAAAGGCATACTATAAACAAAAGATAGCTACCTAACTAGATAGATATTTGGCCAGTAAGATACCAAGCCATAGTGCAGGGGTAGGGAACCTACGGCTCAGGAGCCAGATGTGGCTCTTTTCATGATTGCATCTGGCTCTCCCTCTTCCTTCCTTTCTCTCCCTTCACCCTTTCCTTCTCCTTCTCCTTTCTTTCCTTCCTCCTTTTCCCTCCCTCTCTCTCCCCTTCCTTCTTTCCTCTATTCTCCCTCTTCATTCCTTCCTCTTCCTTCCTTTCTTTCTCCCCTTCATCCTTTTCTTCCTCTTCCTTCCTGTTCCTTTCTTTCTCCCCTTCATCCTTTCCTTCTCTCCTTCCTTTTCCCTCCCTCTCCCCTTTCTTCTTTCCCCCATTCTCCCTCTTCCTTCCTTCCTTCCCCCCATTCTCTTCTTCCTTCCTTCTTCCTTTCTTTCTCCCCCTTCATCCTTTCCTTCTTCTTCTCTCCTTCCTTTTCCCTCCTTCTCTCACCTTCCTTCTTTCCTCCATTCTCCCTCTTCCTTCCTTCCTCTTTCTTTCTTTCTCCTTTCTCCTTCTCTCCTTCCTTCTTTCCTCCATTCTCCCTCCCTCTTCCTTCCTTCCTCTTCAATTCTTTTTCCCCAAGTCTTCCTTTCCTTCTCCTTCCTTCCTTTTCACTTCCCTCTCTCCCCTTCTTTCTTTTTTTCTTTTCCCTTCATTATTTTACTTTTTCCTCATTCCCTTTCCTTTCTTTTCCCCACCCTTTCCTTTCCTCCCTTCCCATTTCCTTCTTTCTTTTCCCCTCCTTGTCTCTCTCCTGCTTTTCTTTTCTTCCTTTTCCATAATTTGTTCTTCTTTTCTTTCTTCCTCTCCCCCTCCCTCCTTTATTTCCTCTGTCTTTCTTTCTTTCCCCCTTTCTTCCGTCTTCTCTTCCTTCCCAGAGTCCTGAGCGTGCCTTTTGCAGAGCCAGGTCTGAAGTGTCCCGTCATTCTGCCGGGGGAATCCTTTTCTCATAGTATGTACGTATAGACTCACATTTAGTTGCATTCAGTCTTAAAATATATTATATGTTACAGTATATAGCTCTCACTGAAATAAATTTCCAAATATATTGCTTTCATGGTTCTCTGGGTCATCAAGGTTCCTGACCCCTGCCATAGTGTCACAGCGGGTTAAACCTCTAAGCTGCAGAACTTGCTGATCGGAAGGTCAGTGGTTTGAATCCATGAGTTGCAGTGAGCTCCTGTTGTAGCCCCAGCTTTGACAACCTAGCAGTTCAAAAACATGCAAATGTGAGTAGATTAATAGGTACTGTTTCGGTGGGAAGGTAGCAACACTCCATGCAATCATGCCGGCCACATGACCTTGCAGGCATCTATGGACAACACCAGCTCTTTGGCTTAGAAATGGAGATGAGCACCACCCCCCAGAGACAGACACGATTAGATTTGAAGTCAAGGAAGAACCCTTACCTTTACTATACCAATATTGGTATTAAAGCTTGAGATCATACCTAGGCTATGGTTGATTAAACTCAACCTCAATAAGGAATTGAAACAATGTGCAACTGAATATGCATGTATACCTGCAAAAAAAATGCTGCCATGCAGGCACATGCATACCCATTGTATAACATTGCTGCACAAGGTAGATACACAACAATGCACAATTTGCATCCATGTATAGCTCTACTTTCATATCCTTGAACTCAATATGGCCATGCAGCATCAGACAAAAATGCCTAACTGCACAGCAGGATTCCAGCAAGAGTCCTTATTCTTCTGCTCATTATCATCATCATCATCACCACCACCACCACCACCACCACTGTCATCATCATCACATCAAAGTGTCAGCAGTGCTATATCCTTTAATAACGCTACAGAATAGATCATTCCCCCTCCCCCATAATGGCTTGATTTCAAATAGTAAATTTTAAACTTCAGTCAAAAAACTATAAATCCATAGAGTGACTTCGAGGGGGGAAAAGTTTAAATAATCATACCCATGAATTAGACAGCTTGGGCAGGCTCATAACCCATGAATTACAGGCTGGTACGTGAACTGCATCGCAACCAAGCCTCCTATGCAGTTAACTTTTTACGTAATTCTTCCGAAGGATTCGTGCATTAACAGAGTACTAGACTTTCCAATGCAGACAAGAGCCCGGTGTTCTCGGGAGTCTAATTTGAATTCTAATTTGAGATGCTTCACAGGGCAGTGGCTTTGTCCTGAGCTATTTCTCACCGCCATTTGTCCATTTCAGCCTCTACTCCCTTGCTCTGAAATGACAAGTCCATCGCTTTTGTTGCGTCCTCCCTTCTCCTTCCTGAATCGCTTTCCAGAATGTCGCAGCTGAGACCACCCATTTTTGAGGGCTGTGCACTTTGGCATCTAGTGATTTCCATGTCATTGGTGAGGTGTGAATCTACTCTGGATTATAGACTCCCCCCCCCCCCCTTACTTGGTGGTAATGTGGGTGTCCCATTCCAACTTCAGCAAAAGTGCCCTTGATGGTTAGGAGCTTAAATGGAGCTCCTTGTCCAACTGGAATCAGTAGCAGCAACACAGGATGAGCAATTCCCTTCCCAAGAAGTCTCGGCTCCAAGAAGTCTCTGCGCAGGCGCGGGGACCGCCCCAACCAGAAGCGGAAATGCCACCATGACGTGCACTGGACTTCCTCTAAGAAGCTAGAAGAAGCCATATCACCAGAAGAGGGAGCCCTTGATGCCCTATGGCAGTGTTTCTCAACCTGGGGGTCGGGACCCCTATGGGGGTCGCGAGGGGGTGTCAGAGGGGTCGCCAAAGACCATCAGAAAATACATTTTTTTCTATTGGCCATGGGGATTCTGTAAGGGAAGTTTGGTTCAATTCCATTGTTGGTGGAGTTCAGAAAGCTCTTTGGTTGTATGTGAACTATAAATCCCAGCAACTACAATTCCCAAATATCAAGTTCTATTTCCCCCAAACTCCACCTGTGTTCACATTTGGATATATTGAGTATTTATGCCAAGTTTGATCCAGATCTATCATTATTTGCGTCCACAGTGCTCTCTGGATGTAGGTGAACTCCAACTCCCAAACTCAAGGTCAGTGTCCACCAAACCCTTCCAGTATTTTCTGTTGCTCATGGGAGTTCTGTGTGCCAAGTTTGGTTCAACTCCATCGTTGGTGGAGTTCAGAAAGCTCTTTGATTGTAGGTGAACTATACATCCCAGCAACTACACCTCCCAAATGGCAAAATCACCCCCCACAACCCCACCAGTATTCAAATTTGAGTGTATCAGGTATTTGTGCCAAATGTGGTCTGGTGAATGAAAATACATTTTACATGATGATTCATAAGAGTAGCAAAATTACAGTTATGAAGTAGCAACGAAAATGATTTTATGGTTGGGGGTCACCACAACATGAGGAACTGTATTAAGGGGTCGTGGCATTGGGAAGGTTGAGAAACACTGCTCTATGGAGCCTCGGATTTGCAGCGAGCCAAGATGGCGAAGATATAACCAGGACTGAGACAAGCTCAGACTCCAGAGAGCCTGAAGCCCTAGATATGGACAAAGATGCAGCGATGGGAAATGGTAGGCCCCCGAGGCGTAGGCCTCAGAGACATGGCCACCGCTCTGAGCCTTCGGAGAATGGCGGTATATAAATTCGAATAATAATAATAGTCCTTGGTAATGCCAGATGCTGCTACGATATACTTCAGGATGAAGAAAACATCATTTGAATCTCCAAAATAAAATAGAATGGAACAGAAATAAAACTACCAGGGATTTACCCCCCACCCCCTTGTATGTGCTGTATCTGAGGGTTTCTGTTCTGAGACCGGCTGCAGACACCAAAACATGCTAACAATTGCACCCCCATTTTATTACCGGAAATGGCACCAATGTGAATGCTTATATTTCAGTGGCCCACAGATCCAAACTGCTCACTGTAATAGTAAATGCTTTTTAAAAAGGCATTTTAATGCACGTAAGACACTATTCTGGGTCCTATTGTTGGCTGAAATATGCATAAGTTCTCCTGCCTTTGATCCAAAGTAGCACATCCATATTCAAGTGCAGGGAAATTGAGTTTATTTTTATTTATTCAATAACATTGTGTCTTTCTCCAGTACTGAGATTCAAGGCAGCTGACAGGATATTCAAGCCAGAATGGATTCTAAACATGCACTCATAAAATACATAAAATTATTTTAGAAGAGTTTAAACAAATCTAGAGAGTCGAAAATGTATTTGAGGACAGGATCCAAAACAACAACAACAAAGCAAGAAGCATTAAATTATATTGTACTCAGCTCCTGAAAGCCTGCAGCAATAGGAAAGTTTTGGGTTGTTGTAAGTTTTTTGGGCTGTATGGCCATCTTCCAGAAGCATTCTCTCCTGATGTTTTGCCTGCATCTATAGAAAGTTTTGACTTTCCAGCACAGTGTTTTTCAACCTTTTTTGAGCTGCGGCACATTTTTTACATTTACAAAATCCTGGGGCACACCACCAACCAAAATGACACAAAATGACACTCTAACACAGTAATACATATAGTTAATATGTTTTTAAATGTATTTATACACTCAGTGTGAAACCTGGGCCTGTTTCGATGAACACAACATATATATTACTTCCTCTCACATACTTATACATGGCTATCATGTCTTCTCTCAGCCTTCTCTTCTTCAAGCTAAACATGCCCAGCTCTTCAAGCCGCTCCTCATAGGGCTTGTTCTCCAGACCCTTGTGAAATTTCACCCTGAGTGAAACTTGCTTCCAGTTAACTATGGATGTCATGCAGCTGTTATAAACAGTTCCTTTGGGGGGGGAGGCAACTCTCAAAAAATCCAGTAAAATAGTAAAAAAAAAAATCCAAGCAGAGAGGCTCAATTTGTTTCTTGGAAACCTGTGAATGCTTCAGCCTCCCGATTCTCCCAGGTCCGCTCACTGCCCAATTCACCGATGTAGAGCTTCCGGCTTTGGCTGTTCTCACGAGAAATCCAAGCCAACATGAAAACGCCAACTCAATCACTTCCGCCCAGTGCTCTGCTTTTGTGGAGGGAGGCAGCGAAAGTGGCCACACAGATCTATGAAACGTATAGAGTATGGACCCATGCTGAGTCGAGGCTCCTGAAGGCTTCCTCAAGGCGGGCCTGGCCCTGGCATTCAGCGGAGCCCTTCCTTTGCCTCAGGGAGGATCTTTGGGGAGGGAAAGAGGGAGAAAGAGCTGCTAGGAGGGGGAAGAGTGCCATTTCCCACGGCACACCTGATGATTGCTCATGGCACACTAGTGTGCCATGGCACACTGGTTGGGAAACACTGTTCCAGCAGATGGAAACATGGATGGAACCCTCCTAGCCTCCCTAGGAAGGAGTTTCAAAGTTTAGGAGCAACTACCAAATAGACCCTCTTCCTTTTTCCCATCAAAGGAGACTGAGAAGATATCAGGCAAGAGAGAAGTGTCTCTACCAAAGATCTTAGGACTTGGACTGGTTCATATAGGTTCATATACAATCTCATCAGATGGAGATTGTGAAGTGTCTTCTCCTCCCCGCTTCTCAGCACTGCCAGAGTCCACTGGAACCCATCAGATGAACAGGGCTACCTCTGGAGAGGTTCCATAGGGCTCCTTGTCGGCAGTGTGCTGGCAGTGTGCCTCTTGTTGTTCATACAAGAAGCTGGGGAGGATGTGGGAGGTCGCTGGGGACAGTGGAGAAATATTGTTAGAAGGAATCCCACAACCAATCATGGTAAGGGGATGAAGTGGTACGCTGCCCCATGGTTTCCCCCGCTGTCCCCAGGCTTCTCCGTCTCCATGTAATGAGGCCCAGAGTCCAGATATCCTGGACTGAAGTTATTTGTGGCTTTAAGTAGAACTCAAAAATAGACCAACAGTATGAGTTATATGCTTCCTAAAGCCAACCCCAGTTAACCATCTAGCTCCACCTCATTGCGATTCTGACCTCTTTTCAAGGGTAGCTACAAATACAGAGCATTGCAGTAGTGATGTAACCAAGGTATGTCTCACTGTGGCCAGATTGGTCTTCTATAGCAGTGTTTCCCAACCGCTGTGATGCGGCACAGTAATGTGCCGTGATGGACCTCCTGCTGTGCCGTGAAAAAAGCTCTCTTCCCCCCTTCCTTCCCCCCTCCTCCTGCTGAACACCTGCTGCTTGGGGGAGGAGGAAGAAGGGCTGGGCGGCGGCAAAGAGAAAGAAGAAGGGCCCGGGGCGCCGCCTCCTTCAGCCGTTTCTCCAGCCAGCCTCCAATTCGCCATGACTCCCGCCATGACTCCCGCCATGACTCTCGCCCCTCGCTCGCTGAAGCCGTGTGGAGGAGGAGCCCCGCCCACCAAAGCCCATCCACCGCTCATGCTCCACCCCTTCCCACCGGCTTCAGCTCTCACACAGCTTCTCCAGCCTTGAAGGGACAGTGCCAAGGCAGCATTGTGCTGGCTCTGCCACCGCTGCCTTGACACTGCCCCCTCAAGGCTGGAGAAGCTGTGCGAGAGCTGAAGCCGGGGAGGGGGCGGAGCATGGTGTGGCCTGGCTCCGCCCCTCCCCGGCTTTGGCACTCCCAGCAGGCCACCATCCCCCAGCCGTTCTTTACTGTGTTAGAGTGTCATTTTGTGTCATTTTGGTTGGTGGTGTGCCCCTGGATTTTTTAGCCGCGGCTCAAAAAAGGTTAGGAAACACTGTTCTGTAGGAATAAATGCACTACTTTAATATATGCAAACACATTCCAGGTCACTGTCAAACCTGAGCCCTTCAGGTTTAATTTAGGAATGCATCAAAACTGCCACCCTATGTCTTCAGGGGAATATGATCCCATCCAGAACAGACTGAATCCCTATTCCCAGATTTGCCTTCAGGCTGAACAGGAGGACCTTTGTCTTGCCTGGATGAAGTTCCAGTTTGTTTCCCTTTGTCCAGTCCATTACAGATGCCTCCTACGACTTTACATGGAAACAGCTTCCCTTAACATAGGTGGAAAGAAGTAATCGAACTGTGTGTCATCAACACACAGTGACATCTGTTCAGGACTGCGTCAAGCTCAGGACTGCATCTTTAGTGGCCTCATTTATATGTTTAAAAGCATGAAGAAGAAAATGGAATCCCAAAAGACACTACCGCCCATTGGCCAAGGAGTCATACCACCTCATCACACAAGAGGCTTTTGGTTCCTTGGTCCACTTCAACCCCGGGGCCTGCTGAGTGCCGTCACATGATACTAGCTGTGGCCCCGCCCCATTCATGACAGACGTGGTGAGGAAGTTTTGTAAGATGCTTCCTCGCAAACAACGAAAGGTAAATGCCTTTTGGTTAGCTTTGATGGAACTACTTGTTTATGTTTTTGCCTTTCCCCAAAAAAACACATTGCCACCCTTTCCCCTGTCTAATGGGGGCAGGGACCATGGGCGGATCTTAGTGGAGCAAAATTAAGCGGCCGCCTCAGGGCGCCACGTAGTCAAAGGGCGCATCTAGGGCCGGGCGCCATGCCCCCAGGAGTGCTGGCAGGGTGGGAGGAAGGCCTGCGCAGGGCAAGAGAGGAAGAGCAGAAGCACCCGGCTTTCCCGTCTCCCTTGCCCCCCCCCAAGTGTCTCCTCCCTCTGTTGCCGCTGCTGCCGCCAGTGCACATGGGGCGATGAAGGAGGCCACGTGGGCGCCCTTACCTGGGGGCCGGGAGCAGGACTGAGCAACCAGACGAGCCAGCCAGCCAGAGGGCACCTAGCCAACCCCCGGGCCCTTGCTCCTGAAATTAGCCTAGACCTGATACACACACACATATACATACACACAAAAAGAGAATAGGAAGAGGGGAGGGAAAGGGGTGAGAAGGGAGGAAGGGGAAGGTAAGAAGGGGAAAGAGAATAGGAAGGGGGCAAGGAAAAGGGTGAGGAGGAAGGAAGGATGGGGAATGTACAGATCCACAGAAATAACAGGAAGAGGGGAGGGAAAAGGGTGAGGGTCCTCCCACACAGCCCTATATCCCACAATATCTGCTTTGAATATCAGAGTCCACACTCAGATAATGTGGGATTTTCTGCCTTGATATTCTGGGGTATAGGGCTGAGAAGGAAGGAAGGGGAATAGATATAGATATAGACACACACGCACACACTCAAAGAGACTAGGAATAGAGCAGGGAAAATGGTGGGAAGGAATATATATATATACAGTATATATATATATATATATGTGTGTGTGTGTGTGTGTGTGTGTGTGTGTGTATGTATATGTATATATATGGATGGCATGGGCAACTTCAGCCCTCCATCTGTTTTGGACTTCAACTTCCACAATTCCAAACAGCCAGTAGGAAGTCCAAAATACCTGGAGGGCCCAAATTTGTCTATGCACCCAATACATATATATATATATATATATATATATATATATATATATGTGTGTGTGTGTGTGTGTGTGTGATTGGTTGGGGGGGCGCCAAAATACTGTTAGCTTACTTGTCTTGATGACCCCATGTGATGGAGAAGGAGGGAGGACATGTGGGCCACTGCGAGGTGCCACACACATCTTCCCTTTTGCAACAAAAGAGAATTAAATAGGGGGCGGGGGCACCCCCCCCTATTTATCGTATCAGAAGCAAACTGAGGGTACAGTTGCAATGTATTTTTAAAAACACAACGTTTAAGAACTTGGCATTGTACTAAATGTCCTTTGACCAGTAGCTGGCCACTTGGAGTGCCTCTGGTGTTCCTCTGAGAAGGTCCTCCATTGTACACGTGCCAGGACTCAGACTGCATTGTAATACATGGTCAGTGGTTTGCTCTTCTCCACACTTGCATGTTGTGGACTCCACTTTGTGGCCCCATTTCTTAAGGTTAGCTTTGCATCTTGTGGTGTCAGAGCACAGCCTGTTCAGTGCCTTCTTCTGTTTGCCCAGAAGGGAGTCTCTCATTTGGTATCAACCTTGGCTTGAGGTTCCACATTTTAGCCTGCCATCATCACGATGATGAGGTCCATAGAATCAGAGTTGGAAGAGACCACAAGGGCCATCCAGTCTAATATCCTGCCATGCTGGAATACACAATCCAAGCAATCCTGGCAGATGGTCATCCAGTTTCTTTTTTAAAACCGCCAAAGGAGGGGTCATTGGGTTATGGAACTCACTTCCAGAGGAGGTTGTGACAGCGGTCAGCCTGGACAGCTTCAAGGCAGGATTAGACAGATTCATGGATACCAAGGGAATCAGTAGCTACTGAAATGGACATCCAAGTGCCACCTCTGTGTTGATGGAGGCAGGCAGGATTTTCCCCGGGTACTGGTTGTGGGGGGTCGGGAGCAGGTGAGGGTTTTGCCCTCCTTTCTGCTAGAGATCCCCGTGTACAACTTGTGGGCCACTGTGTGACACAGAATGCTGGACTAGATGGGCTGAGGCCCGATTCAGCATGGCTCTTCTTATGTTCTTATGTTCTTAGACAGTACCACATTTGGAGGCAGCATTTTCCACTACTGTTAAATACTCTTACTGCTAGGAAGTTCTTCTTATTATTCAGGTTGAATCTCTTTTCCTGTAGAATCCATTGCTCTGTGTCCTAGATTCTAGAGCAGCAGAAAACAAGCCTCGTCCATGTTCAATATGCCATCCTTTCAAATATTTAAACATGGCTATTGTGTCACCTCATAACCTTCTTTAGTTTAGGCTCAACATACCCAGCAGCGTAATTCACTCACCATAAGGAACTTTTATTATGTTGGTTTCCCTCCTCCAGGCAAGTAAAAAAAACTCCCCAGCACTCCTTTCTGAGAGGGAGGACTGAAGCCACCATAAAACAGGAGATGAGAAGAAGTGATTTGAGGAGAAAATGGAAAAAAGTGAATTTCGTGTGCTCATTAAGCATTATTTTTTGTGGGGAAAAAACCATCACTCAAACCAAGGCTAAGCTTGATAAATACTATGGGGACTCTGCACCATCAATTTCAATGGTAAAAAGTGGTTTACTGGATTTCGTTGTGGCCGTACAAGCACGGAAGATGCCAAATGTTCTGGACACCCAGTTGAGGTCTCTACCCCCGAAACAATTGAAAAAAATCACGATATGATGTTGGCCAATGGGAGATAGAAAGTGCGAGAGATTGTGGAAGCCATAGGCCTCTCACATGGCTCAGTGGTTTCAATTTTAAATTATTACTTGGGTATGAGAAAGCTTTCCGCATGATGGGTGCCACATTTTCTCACAATCGACCACAAACACAATCATGTGACAATTTCGCAGGAGTGTTTGGCGTTGTTCGCAATATGGATGGGTTTTTGCACCGTTTTGTAACTGTGGACAAAACGTGGATCCACCACAACACACCAGAGACCAAACAGCAGTCAAAACAGTGGGTTTCTCAACGTGAATCGGCGCCAAAGAAGGCCAAGGTGGGTTTGTCAGCCAATAAAGTCATGGCGACCGTTTTTTGGGATGCACGCGGTATAATCCACACTGACTACAGTTGCCAGCTGCCAACATACCGTCCTGCCATGTATTGCCTCTGCGTATTATTGCTTGCCGGGATCATTTGTGGGGAGGGGGGCTTTTGGGTATACGTCTTTTATCTGTTTATTGATGTTTTATTGATTTTATGCTGTAAACCGCTCTGGGCTCCAGAGAGAGCGGTCTACCAAATCGAATTTATAAATAAATAAATAAATAAAAAGGGTAAAACCATGAATGGCGAATGTTATGCCAACTTATTGGGTCAATTTAATGAGGATTTGAAAAAAACGACCACATTTGGCCAAGAAAAAAAGTTCCTTTGCACCAGGACAATGCAAGGGTGCACACATATGGAGTTGCCATGGCAACAATCCATGAATTGGGATAGGAATTGCTCCCTCGTCCGCCCTATTCTCCGGATTTAGCCCCAAGTGACTATTTCTTGTTTCCAAGCCTGAAGAAATGGCTCGGCGGAAAGAGATTTGACTCCAACGATGAAATCATCTCACAAGCAAATACCTATTTTGATGACCTCGACAAATCTTATTTTTGGAAGGGATAAAAAAATAAAATAATTTTTCAAAGGAGACTACGTTGATCCAAAATTTTTTATCCAAAAAAAGTGTTTCATTCAAAAAGTCACTGACTTATTGACCCGCCCTCGTAGATCTAAACAACAATAACCAACAACTTGGTTATTTTATTTTTAATAAATCCGTTTGAAAACGTACAGTATGTCTTCGCTCCTTCCCAAAAGCAGTTAAAGTTGGAACTGATTACAATTCTGAGGGGAATATATTCCATGATCTGAGAGAAGCACAGAAGAAAGGACTCCTGTGGGAAATTTTATGTTTTTGCTTCGTTACCCTGGAATGATAGAAGGATTTTAAAAATCAGAGTCACGTTGCGTGCTTTTGGAGTCAAGTGGAAATGCTGGCACTTCTAACAGGTTGCCAACTGAAGCAAAACAGTGAGAAGAATGTTTAAAGCCAAATATTTATTTGACTTGTGTTTATTTCCCACCCTCTGTCGACTGCTGCAGGCATAAATCATCACAGATACTGCACTGTATTACCCACCGGCAGACCCTTGAATTCATCAAAACTGTAAGGTAAGGTCTGGAGATGGATGAATCACTGACCTTGTCCCAGTCATAAAAAAATCCCCATTTCCCAAATGCTCAGTAATACTGACTTCTCATGTGTGTTTCAGAATACGAACCAATTAATCATAAAAGAGGTTGGAGGAGCACCGATATGGTGAGTAATATCTCTGCAGAAGGCCAGTCAAAATCAGAACTGCCGAAAACCTTCCACCTAATTATACAAGAGTGAATCTCAGAGAAGAACTAGTAGGAAACTACTTTGGGGGGGAATTGTGCCTCTTCTTTTCTGATCTGCGTAGGAAGTACATTGCACCCATCTTCTTTTATTTAACTAGATAAGATCTGGCACGTCCACATTAAGTCATTGGCTACGTTCAGCATCATTTTACTTTTTCCTCAAACAAATGATCGGACCAAAATTATTATACCAATCAGATTGTGACATCTATCCATTTGTCTTATGTACAGTTTCCAGACAAACCCTGAAACAGGTTCTTGGAAGCTAATTCATAAAGAAAATCTCAAAGATCCTTCTCAGCTCCCAAGACAGCTTTTGGTCCATGCAAAGTATTAAAGAATTAATTGATCAATTAGAGCAGTGTTTCCCAACCAGTGTGGCGTGGCACACTAGTGTGCCGTGATCATCAGGTGTGCCGTGGGAAATTGGAACCTCCAATATCCTTTTCCCCCTCCTGCCAAACACTTTTTCTTCCCCACTCGGGCTCCTTCTTCCCAGCCTCTGCTCTGCCTCGCTTTGCTCATGCTGCCGCTTCTGCGGGAGGGGAGAGGGAGGAAGACGTGACCCGTGTGGGCCCCACGTCTTCCTCCCTCCCCTCCACAGTGCTCTCTGGATATAGGTGAACTACAACTCCAAAACGCAAGGTCAATGCCCACCAAACCCTTATAGTATTTTCTCTTAGTTATGGTAGTTCTGTGTGGGAAGTGTGATTCCATTCCATCATTGGTGGAGTTCAGCATGCTCTTTGATTGTGGGTGAACTATAACTCCCAGCTGTTGAGCAAGACCTTCATGTGTGTCTTTCTGCCATTCCTGCCAGGATATCTGTTGTGTTCATCAAAACAGGCCCAGGTTTCACACTGACTGTATAAATACATTTAAAAGATATTAACTATATGTATTACTGTGTTAGACTGTCATTTTGGTGGTGTGCCCCAGGATTTTGTAAGTGTAAAAAATGTGCCGCGGCTCAAAAAAGGTTGAAAAACACTGTATTAGAGACCCCAGTGGAGCAATGGGGTAAACACTTGTGCCCACTATACACAAAGCTAAACCACAGGGCATAAAGGGGCAGATCTATGGGAATAAAGGTGTAGGCACGTGTTTGAGGTAAAAATCACAGGTATAATCATATGAACAAATTCAAGTGCTAAATAGCATAACAATCTCACAAAAAGCACAATGCAATGCAATTCATTCACAGTGTTCCAGATTCACATAATAACAATAGTAGTGCCCCTACAATGGTATAGGGCCAAGTACAATGTTCCAATAGAATCTGTGTTCCCCTATCAATAGTCAAGAGTATAATAACTCATAGGCTAACGACTGAGTCAGAAAGGGAGCCTTGGTGGGTTGAAGAGCTGCCAAGCTGCTGGGTGGACAGGCGCCAACGGCTAGAGGTAAGCTGACGACGCCAAGATGGCCGTTACGCGTAAACTCCGCTTCCTCAGGGCGCTCCAAACTTCTGACCGCTCTTCCCCAGTGTTGTAGTCACACAATAAGGACTCAAAGTCGATACAGGAGATTTCGCATTTCCGCGTTCTAATACATGTCAATGCTGTGAGTCATCTCCCAGGCTGGAATCCAGGGCGCCCTGAGTTGTTACCAGTGATTGCTCTGTTTGTGTATTTAAACACTTGTGCCGGCAGAACTGAAGACTGACAGGTCGGAGGTTCGAATCCGGAGAGAGTGCGGATGAGCTCCCTCTGTCAGCTCCAGCTCCCCATGCGAGGACATGAGAGAAGCCTCCCACAAGGATGGTAAAACATCAAAAATATCCAGACAATATCCTTGCAGAAGGTCGATTCTTTCACATCAGAAGCAAGTTGCAGTTTCTCAAGTCGCTCCTGACATGAAAAAAAAGATCAATTAATTCAAGTTCTCTTCCACTTTGTTCTCAAAACTGGAACTCAGCTCAGATCACAAGAATAGAGAAAGATTGCAGATAAGGTACAAAACTATTGTATTCAAACATTATTTATGATGATAGGAGTATTTCTTATTCAAAATGTTAGAAGTGTTTTGAATTTCAGGTTTTTTGAGATTTTAGAATACCTGTTGCCATATGAATATACCTAAAAATAGGGAATTTTTCACAAAAAATAAGGGACACTTCATAAAAACTTGAAAATCATCAATTGATTTTCAAGTGTGTGTGTGTGTGTGTGTGTGTGTGTGTATTATACATGCACGCATATCTTGAAGATGGAGCCCAAGTCTAAATATCACATTCATGTTGAGTTCCCCTGGGGAGATAGGGCAGCCTATAAATAAAGTTATTATTATTATTATCATCATTATTTTGCATCTCCTTATACTGTACATACAGACTGAATTTAATTTTATACCATAATTTTAATTATTTTTGTGCATGAAACAAAGTTTGTAGATACTAAACCGTCTAAAAGCAAAGGGGCCACTATCTCAGCTACCCATGTGGGCAATTTGGGATTTTGGAGTAGTCTGGATGTCAGAATTCCAGATAAAGGAATTCTGAATTAAAACCAGTTTAAAAGCACCTTCGCTCTGTTTAAACTGCTCCTGTCTGTTTCTATGCACACTTCAAAGTTCAGGTTCTTACATGTATGGACCTTTTGTCCAGGATGGATTGGTGGATTCCATATCAGTGAGACTGGGAGTCTGCTTGGGATTTTAGTTTGAGATTTTCAAAACAGGGCAGAACTTAACCAACTACATAACTTCAGCACATTGGACAGTTCTTCTCAGTGCGGACCAGCCAGAAATCAGCTGGTAGGTAACTCTGGGTGCATCTACACCAGTGGTTCCCAAACTTTTTTGGCCTACCGCCCCCTTTCCAGAAAAAAAATTTACTCACCGCTACCCTAGAAATTAATTTGTATTTTTTTTAATAGCAATTAAACAGAAAGAGATATGTATTAATGCAACCTTTCTAATGCCATGACCCCTGAATAAGGTTCCTCATGTTGTCGTGACCCCCAACCATATTTTCATACGTTTATTCTTCACGCCCAATCCAACACTGCTGTCAAGGCATATTAATTTTTTTCTGTTGCTACTTCATTAATAATTTTGCTACTCTTACAAATTCTAATCCAAGTATCTAATATGCAGGTCAAAGCAAAGGGGGCGGGGCCAAAGAAGGGGGCCGTGCGACCCCTCCTAAATAGCCAATTGTTCACCGCCCCCTTAAAAGGGTTCACCCCCCCCGAATTCCCCTGAGACCCCCTCCGCCACCTTGGATCACCTCACCACCCACCAGGGGGTGGTACCAACCACTTTGAGAATCAGTGATCTACACCAGTGTTCCCCAACCTTTTTGGAGCTATGGCACACTTTTTACATTTGCAAAATCCTGGGGCACACCACCAACCAAAATGACACAAAATGGCACTCTAACACAGTAATACATATAGTTAATATGTTTTTAATGTATTTATACACTCAGTGTGAAACTTGGGCCTGTTTCGATGAACACAACATAGAAATCCTGGCAGGAATGGCAGAAAGACACAAACTTCCCACACAGAACTCCCATAACCAAGAGAAAATGCTATAAGAGTTTGGTGGGCATTGACCTTGAGTTTTGGAGTTATAGTTCACCTATATCCAGAGAGCACTGTGGACTCAAACAATGTTGGATCAGGACCAAACTTGGCATGAACACTCAATATGCCCAAATATGAACGCAGATGGAGTTCAGGGGAAATAGACCTTATTTATTTATTTATTTATTTACTATTTTTATATGCCACCCTTCTCAACCCCGAAGGGGACTCAGAGTGGCTTACAGCAAACAACAATACTGCCAGAGTGGCTTACAATGTACATATAACAATATTGCCGGAGCAGCTTACAACAAACTGAAAAAACAACAATTAACATTACAACATATCGCAATATTGTTAGCAATATTGCATGTAATACAAATATATAAATTATAATATCACGATATAATTATTGTATCACATTATCATTGGCAGTATTATACTGTGTTACAATACAACAACACCAATACCAAATGCATATACCACATACCATACCGTAATCATACTATTATTATTATTATTATTACATTACAATTATTATACTATAACATAATACAATATATTGACATTATATTATATTATATTTGGGAGTTGTAGTTGCTGGGATTTATAGTTCCCCTACAATCAAAGAGCATTCTGAACCCCACCAATGATAGAACTGGGCCAAACTTCACACACAGAACCCCCAGGAGGCAAGAGGAGGTCTCTACTTGGGGAAAGGAGATGGGCCTTCCCAATGCATGGAGAGGAGAGACCAAGTAGACAATGGATGGGGAGGGGGGGTGGTGTTTGTAATTTTGTGCCTTTATCGAGGTAGGTTTCTTAGGGCTTTTATACTTCAACACACTAGACTCTCCCCCCCCCCCCCCCTCCTTCCTGGAGGTTCCAATTTCCCACAGCACACCTGATGATCGCTCACGACACACTAGTGTGCCCCGGCACACTGGTGGGGAAACACTGATCTACACTGTAGAATGCATGTATTTTGAGAACAGTTGAGAACTGCCATGGCTCAATCCTCTGGAATCCTGGAGTTTGACAAGGCACCAGCACTCTTTGGCAGAGACCTTGTAAAACTGTAACTCCCAGGATTCCTAGTTTTGTATATTGATGCCACTTAACATGGCAGCTAAGCGGTATAAAGCCACATTAATTCTGCAATGTAGATGAACCCTTAGGCATGCCTAAAACCCTTCCCCTTCAGGGTGAAAAGGGTGGAATAGAAATTTATTATTAATATTATTCTATATGTGGCTGGGCACTATTGTCCAATGCACAATCTCTTCAAGGTTGAACATGTGTGTAGACATGAGTGTGCACATTTAGTTGTACAATTAGTTGCATAGCAATACTGCCTAATGCAAACATGTAACACGATAGACATGCAATGCCACATGCAGAAATGTATGTTTGCAAAATTATTCCATACTCAGCATCATTGAATGAACAGAGTCAAAATGTGTACCTATGGGCTTTATTTCCTATCTTTAATGCCAGGATTGGAATGTAGGGCATACCACACCAAGACAACCCCCCCCCCCAAGATATTGATAGAAACAGATAAAAACAGATAAAGATCAAGGTAAGCAAAATGCTATAATGCTAAGACATCATCAACTAAAGCACAACTAAATTACCATAGATAATCATGTATAATTTGACCTGTGAATAAAACAAGGGCAGATTGGGAAGAGTGGGGTTGTGGATTTTGATGTGCCCCATATGGATAAGTTGAGAGTAGTTCCATGAAGACAAGAAAAGCACCAATGCCACCATTTGAAAAAGCCAGAAGCGGCAGCACAGTGGAGGGTGTAAAGAGGATTGGTGCTCCTTTTAGGTTCTCCTGGGATAGATTAAGCTCTTTCCTTTTGCTACTCCAGTGTTTTTCAACCTTTTTTGAGCCGCAGCACACTTTTTACATTTACAAAATCCTGGGGCACACCACCAACCAAAATGACACAAAATGACACTCTAACACAATAATACATATAGTTAATATGTTTTTAAATGTATTTATACACTCAGTGTGAAACCTGGGCCTGTTTTGATGAACACAACATAGATATCCTGGCAGGAATGGCAGAGAGACACACACAAAGGTCTTGCTCAACAGCTGGGAGTTATAGTTCACCCGCAATGAAAGAGCATTCTGAACTCCACCAACGATGGAATGGAATCAAACTTCCCACACAGAACTCCCATAACCAAGAGAAAATACTATAAGGGTTTGGTGGGCATTGACCTTGAGTTTTGGAGTTGTAGTTCACCTATATCCAGAGAGCACTGTGGAGGGGAGGGAGGAAGACGTGGGGTAAGTCTGCGCAGTACCGCCCGCCTAGGTCACGTCTTCCCCCCTCCCCCCTCCCGCAGAAGCAGCAGCGTGAGCAAAGCAAGCAGAGCGAGGCTGGGAAGAAGGGAGCCCGAGTGGAGAAGAAAAAGTGTTCAGCAGGAGGGGGAAGAAAGGGTATTGGAGGTTCCAATTTCCCACGGCACACCTGATGTTTGCTCACGGCACACTAGTGTGCCACGCCACACTGGCTGGGAAACACTGTGCTACTCTACTCAGAGAAGGAGGTGGTTCCTTTTTCGACAGGCATGAAAATACAGTACTCATTTGACATGTCAACTCAACTCAGTTTTGAGGGGTTGATTTGTTCATATACATTTCTAGACTTATGCACAGATATATAAGATAGAAACAATTTTAGAATACAGCAGCTTGAGAAATATAGAACTCCCTATTTTTTTATTTTAAAAAGCTACCTTTCTCAGCTGTCCATCAACCCCCAACGGAATGAAATAACAACAACAGCAATCTTCTCTATCTGCCAGTTGAAAGACAAAGGGGAGGGTCTATCCATCTCTCTTTTGAAGGTGTCTCTTTTTCACACCTTTTTGGTGTGAAGCAGCCACAAAAAAGGCCAACTATTGTGTTATAGAATCATAGAGTTGAAAGAGACCTCGAGGGCCATCCAGTCCAACCCCCTGCCAAGAAACAGGGATATTGCCTTCAAAGCACCCCCGACAGATAGCCATCCAGCCACTGCTTAAAAGCAGAATGAGCCTCCACCACAGTCCAGGGCTGAGAGTTCCACTGCTGAACAGTTCTCGCAGTCAAGAAGTTCTTCCTAATGTTCAGGTGGAATGTCCTTTCCTATAAATTGAAGCCATTGCTCCACGTCCTAGTCTCCGGGGCAGCAGAAAACAACCTTGCTCCCTCCCTATGACTTCTCCTCACATATTTATACACGTCCCTCATGTCTCCTCTCAGTCTTCTCTTCTGCAGGCTAAACATGCCCAGCTCTTTAAGCCACTCCTCATAGAGCTCGTTCTCCAGACCCTTTATCATTTTAGTCATCCTCCTTTAGACACATTCCAACTTGTCAACATCTCCCTTCAATTGCGGTGCCCAGAATTGGACACAGTGTGATTCCAGGTGTGGTCTGACTAAGGCAGAATAGAGGGTTAGCATGACTTCCCTGGATCTAGACATAGGACTCTTATTTATGCAGGCCAAGATCCCAGTGGCTTTTTTAGCTGCTGTATGTCATTGTTGGGTCATGTTTATCTTGTCCACGAGGATGCCAAGATTTTTTCACACGTAGTGCTGTCAAGCCAGGCATCCCCCATTCTGTATCTGTATTTCATTTTTTCTGCCTAAGTGGGGTATCTTGCATTTGTCCCTGCTGAACTTCATTTTGTTAGTTTTGGTCCTTCTCTCTAATTTGTAAAGATCATTTTGAATTCTGCTCCTGTCTTCTGGGGTATTAGCCATCCCTCCCAATTTGATGTCATCTGCAAACTTGATGATTCTGCCTTCTAACCCTTCATCTAAGTCATTAATAAAGGTGTTGAACAGGACCGGGCCCAGGACGGGACCTGCGGCACTCCACTCGTCACTTCTTTCCAGGATGAAGAGGAAGCTTTGTGAGCACTCTCTGAATTTGTTCACTTAACCAATTACAAATCCACCTGACCATAGTTTTGCTTAGTCCACGTTTGACTCGTTTGTTTGCCAGAAGGTCATGGGGGACCTTGTTGAAGGCCTTACTGAAATCCAGGTACACTACATCCATGATGTTCCCTGCATCTACCCAGCTTGTAACTCTATTGAAAAAAGAGATCAGATTAATCTGGCATGACTGTTTTTGATAAATCCGTGTTGACTATTGACTACAAGTGTCCTCACTTAACATGCCTCTAAAAGTGGTGGGACCAAAAGGAGGATCTCCTGAAGGTCTTACTACTCAGGCAGACTTACTGTATATGCTGCCCTTCGTGAAGCAATAATATATGATGAAATGTTTAAGAAGATGTTTATTTATTTATTTATTTACTTTATTTATATTCCGCTCTTTGCTCTCCGAAGGGGACTCAGAGCAGATTACAGGTACACATACTTTAGCAGACAATTCCTGCTGTTTCACAAACACACATATAAACGAACAGAGTCAAACTCTGGCCACCAGGGGGAGCTGACGCACTCCTCATCTCTCAGCGTTTCCAGCGTCCCTTGTTGTTCTTCCGCATTCCTTCAGCATTCCTGGAGTTCTTTTTTCGGGCTGCAAGGTCGACAGCAG
>JARBWK010000002.1:185729218-185794154 GCA_030556195.1 Anolis apletophallus
GTGTGTGTGTATGTATTTCTGTGTTCCTTTCTTCTCCCCTCTTTCCTTCCTTCCTTCACTCCATCCTTCTATCCTTTCCTTCCTTTTCCCTCCCCTCCTTCCTTCTATCCTTCCTTTTTCCTTCCTTTCTTCTCCCCTCTTTCCTTCCTTCCTTCACTCCATCCTTCTATCCTTTCCTTCCTTTTCCCTCTCCTCCTTCCTTCTATCCTTCCTTTTTCCTTCCTTTCTTCTCCCCTTTCCTTCCTTCCTTCACTCCATCCTTCTATCCTTTCCTTCCTTTCCCCTCCCCTCCTTCCTGCTATCCTTTCTTTTTCCTTCCTTTCTTCTCCCCTCCTTCCTTCCATCCATTCTTCCTTCTATCCTTCCTTTACATTCTTCTCCCCTCCTTCCCTCCCTCCCTCCCTTCTTTCCTTTCCCTCTTTCCTGACATTCCTCCCCTTTCTGTATTAGTCCTTACTCCCCTTGTCTCAGTTCCTCCATTCCTTTCCCCACCTTTCCCTACCACCACCAACATTCCGTCTCTTTTAACTGCCAGTGGGGTGGGGGGGCTCCCAGCCTACATTCTAACTGAGGGAGTATTTGCATAATCCCTCTAATTGGTCAGCTCCCCTAACATTCCGATGCTGTAAACTGCCAGATGGAGGTGGTGTGGGGGATCATGGGAGTTGTAGTCCATAATGGTTTTTTTGGATTTGTGGCCGTTGGCTCTTTTTTGGGTGGGTGGGGTGTTTTGGTAAGCATACCTCGTAGGGTTTTGGGTGCATGTGGGCTGTTTTTGTGTTTCTGCCTTGTATGGTTTCTTTGTTGTTGAGCCAGGAAACATGATAGCTCTCTTTATATATATATAGATTATTTACTTAACACAGAACCAATGCACTCAATTCAAGGCTGCAGGAATAGTAGTGCACAAGTGGTACCATTATTCACAGAGGTGCATTGTGTGCATAGATGTGCAGCCACATTTGATTGTGGATTTAGTGGCACATTTGATGTCTTGGGCACTTGCTCCATGCTGCTATTCAACACCAGGGTGATGCAGCTCAATTAGGCTGAGATCTTTCTCTGCAGATATAGTTAGAAAAGCTTTTGCAGAAAAACAGCACACCTTTAACTTAAAAGTTAATACATAACCTCAACAAAACTGTCAAGATGCCTCCTCTTGATCCTTTTGTCATCTGCGCCATGACAAAATATAGCCCGGGGCACATGAAGACATTGGCTCAGTCTCACAGGAAGGTGCTCTCAAAATGCTATCAGGTCAACTATCCTTCTCTAACTTACTTTATTTTTTCCAGAGTGTGTGGAAAAAACCTTATCACACACACTGCAGGAATTGCCTTTTAAGTAGGCAATCCATGGCTTTTGAAGGCATGGTGAGGACTGGATACATACAAACCCCATCACACTGATGATGATGATGATGCAATCCCAGGTGACAGCAGGTTTGAGGAGAAACAACTGGAAAAGCTGACACAATATGAGGATTTAAAGATCGAACTGCAAAGACTCTGGCACAAGCCAGTCAAGGTGGTCCCAGTGGTGATCGGCACACTGGGTGCAGTGCCTAAAGACCTTGGCCTGCACTTAAACACAATTGGCGCTGACAAAATTACCATCTGCCAGTTGCAGAAGGCCACCTTACTGGGATCTGCACGCATTATTCGCCAATATATCACACAGTCCTAGACACTTGGGAAGTGACCGATGTGAGATCCAATACATCTTGTTGTGTTTCAAATAATAATGATAATAATAATTCTTTATTTACTGTATATCTCTCTTTTCTCCCTGAATGGGACCCAAAGCTGCTCACAACATTTTTAAAAAAACGGTACAAACAACAAACACACATAAACAATAAAAACCATCTATCTCTGGCATTACTTTGCAAATGAAGATTCTTAGGAAGGGCTCATCCCATGCTTTTTACAAGCGCGTTGATGACTAAAAAGGCCAATCTGAGATAGGCAAGTCCGGTTGAAGAAAGCACAGCAGAAAGTCTCCTTGGGTGATGTTGTTTCCAAGTTCGGGTTCTTTCTGCGTTGTCGTTTCTCTTCGAGACCCGTTTGGCGTGTCTTCTCAAAAGAGGCCGCAGCATTGTGGATAGTGCGTCTCCATGCTTCCCGATGTGAGGCCAGGGTGGACCATTGTTGGTGATCAATCTGGCTGAGCCTGAGATGTTGTTTCAGGGAGTCCTTATATCTCTTTTTGGGGGCGCCTTTCTTGTGCTGACCCGTGGCAAATTCACCATAGAGTAGTATCTTTGGGAGGCAGTGGTCCTCCATTCTAGAGACGTGCCCTGCTCAGCGCAGCTGTGTTCTCAATAGCATGGCCTCAATGCTGGTGATCCCTGCTTGCTCAAGGACAGCAACATTTATCACATAGTCTGTCCAGTATACATTTAGGATTGATCAAAAACAGCTCTGATGAAAGCGTTCGAGGAGTCGTAGGTGTTGGCGAAAGGTGACCCATGTTTCAGACCCATAGAGGAGAATAGACAGTATAATAGCTCTGTACACACGGATTTTTTGTGCGTTGCCTCAGGTGCTTGTTGCTCCAGACTCTTTTGTGAAGCCTTCCAAATGCACTATATGCCTTTGCTAATCTGTGATCTATCTCTTTATCAATCTTGGTGTCTGAAGAGATGATCTATAATAATGACATAAATAAACATTCTAAAATCTTTTAACATTTATTGTGGGGACTTGTCAATTAAAATAACACACTTTGCCCAATTCACTGTGAGTTAGCCTTCCTTTCATTTCAGATTAGATTTCTGCATTAAATGGCTTACTTGAACAGGAAGATCTTCAGCTGTTTTTTAAAAGATGTCAGGGAAGAGGCTGTTTTAATCTCCTTGGGGATTAGGGTCAGGGCAGCCTTCAACTGCACTTCTGACGATGGCAGCAGTGAGAGAAGGGACTCTCCAGAATTATTTATTTATTTATTTATTTGCTACATTTATATGCCGCTCTTCTCAACCCCAAAGGGGACTCAGAGCGGCTTACAGCAAACAACAATACTGCCAGAGTGGCTTACAATGTACATATAACAATATTGCCAGAGCGGCTTACATCAAACTGAAAAACAACCAATAACATTACTGATATAGCACAACATCAGCACTACACATCGTATTGCACTACAACATATCGCAATATTGATTAGCAATATTGCATGTAATACAAATATATAAATTATAATATCACAATATAATTATTATATCACATTATCATTGGCAGTATTATACTGTGTTACATTACAACAACACCAATACCAAATGCCTATACAACACATTATACCATTATCATACTATTATTATTATAAAATAACAATATATTAATATATTAACACATCATTAATATTAACATATTAATATATCAAATAAATATTCATATATTATTAGTATTAATATCATAATTATTATATTATAATATATATAGACAATATAATATATTGAAATTATTCAAGTGGGTTGATATGAAGAGATGTAGTCAGATAGGTAAGTTGGACCTGAACTGCCAGGGCTTTAAGGGCCAAAACCAGCACCTTGTATTGGGTCCAGAAAATATTATTATCCAGTGTAGTTGCTATAGCAGGGATGTGATAAGCTCCTGGGATCCAGCATCTGTGAGCAACCTGGCTGCAGATCTTTGGACTAGTTGAAGTTTCTGGCACTCTTTAGGGGCAGCCTAATGTAGAACCCATTACAGTAGTCTAGGTAAGTTGTAACCGAGGAAAGGGCCACCATGTCCATGGCCAATTCTGGCATCTCTAGGTATGGTCATAGCTGGCACACAAGTTTTAATTGTGCAAAGGCCCTCCTGTCCACCGCCAACACCTGAATCGCCAGGCTTAGCGATGAACTTAGGAGGACCCCCACTGTGAATCTGTGTCTTCAGGGGGAGTGTGACCCCATCCAGCACAGGTTGTCATCCCATACCCTGATCCGCCTTACGACTGACCAGAAGGACCTCCATCCTGTCTGGATTCAGTTTCAGTTTGTTTGCCCTCATCCAGTCCACAACAGATGACAGATGACAGGCACCGGTTCAGAGTCTGCTTCCTTGGCTTTTGGTGGAAATGAGTAGTAGAGTTGGGCATCATCTGTGTACAGATGGCACCAAACTCCAAATCTCCTGATGATCACTCCTAACGGCTTCATGTAGATGTTAAACAACATGGTACTCTCTTTCTAGGGGTGGATATCTCCAATTAAAATACTTTGAAATCCGTTAATAATTCGTATTTGAAATTATTTTAACCCTATATCAACCCTTGGCATCCAACCCGGAAGTGAAGTTTCAAAACTGAACCCGGGATCGCCAGTTTTTGTAAAGGTCATGTTATTAGTTTGTTTTTTTCTCCTCTCAGTTCTCAACTCACGAGAGGAGACTGGAGGGCAGCAGCACGCTCATTTCTCCTCTCGCCAGCTGTCAGCTGAGGCGGGCGCTTTATTCCCGAGCAGGGAAGGAGGTGCGGACTCGCCTCCACACTTTTGCCTCACCTCAGAGCCATCCCGTGTTAAATATAACGCAGGATAGCTCTGAGGATGTGTGTGTGCCTTGCATCCACACACACTTCCTCAGAGCCATCCCGTTAAATATAACGCAGGATAGCTCTGAGGGGGCGGAGGAAGAAAGGCACACATCTTGCATCCACACACACTTCCTTTCCCTGCACCTCAGAGCCATCCCGTGTTAAATATAACGCAGGATAGCTCTGAGGGGGCGGAGGAAGAAAGGCACACATCTTGCATCCACACACACTTCCTTTCCCCGCACCTCAGAGCCATCCCGTGTTAAATATAACGTGGGATAGCTCTGAGGGGGCGGGGGAAGGAAGGTGTGTGTGTGTGTGTGCCTTGCATCCACACACACTTCCTTTGCCTGCACCTCAGAGCCATCCCGTGTTAAATATAATGTGGGATAGCTCGGGGGAGGAAGGTGTGTGTGTGTGTGTCTGCATTGCATCCACACACACTTCCTTTCCCCGCACCTCAGAGCTATCCCGTGTTAAATATAACGTGGGATAGCTCAAGGGGGGGGGTGTGTGTGTGTGTGTGCCTTGCATCCACACACACTTCCTTTCCCCGCACCTCAGAGCCGCCCCCGTTAAATTTAATCCCGATGCTTCTGAGCTGGGGGGGGGGCTTGCCCTCCATTCTTCCCTCCCAGCTGGCGTAAGGAATAATAATGAAAATTCGTTAGTAATTACGTTTCAATTATGAAGTTTACTTAAAACTTTTCGGAATAATTTCTATAACGACCCAGCAACGGAAATTCCCCTCCCCCCCACGGGTTTAGAATCAAAAAAATTTATGGATCAACCACCCCTATCTCTTTCCCCTATCTAATAAGAAAATGCACTTTGACTTATCACATGGCAGACGGATGACTCCTCCCAATCCATCCAACCTTCCCTGTCATCCTTTTCCAAAACCTTTTTTTGACAGATCTTGCACAACTTCATTTTTTCATTCCAATGGGGAAACATCAAAACATTTTTGTTGCTATGGGTCTGTGCATTTTGCCAACTGTCCTATTGAAGGCCAGACTTTCTGACTTGATCTGTATTTTCCTTTTTCTCTTCTGGAGAAGTAAATCAAAAGTGTTTGTTCCAACTCGCAGAGTAGTAATATTTTTTTTTCTATTTACTCTACGTACAGGAGAAATTGGGTGAAAAAAGACGACCCGCATAAAACACACATAGTGATAACTAAAAGCTCTGAAATTGGTTTGGAATTGCATTTGGCCCCCTTCTGAAAGCTTAATTCGTCATCTCGGAAAGCTGTGCAGTTCATACCACAGGATACAGCTGCAGGAGTTGAATCATTACGCTTTTGCCAAGGCAGCATTTAAAGCACACGAGATGGAAGTAAATTCTCCGGCTGCAATAGGAAGCAGAGGTTCGAGGAGATGAGATAAAAATCATCTCCCAAGAGGAAAGGAGGTGTTCTTGCGGCAGGATTCCACTTTATCACAAGAGTTTCTTTTCCTTGGCACTGAGAACACACAAAGTGGCCGTTCCAGTCTGATGCAGGCAAAGCAACCAAGGGGGCATCTACACTATAGAATTAACATAGTTTGATACCACTTTAACTGCCATGGCTCAATGGCATGGAACTGTGGGAGTCATAGTTTCTCAAGGTCTTTAGCCATCTCTGCCAAAGAATGCAGGTGCCTCATCAAACTACAACTTCAATGACCCATGCAATTAAATTGGTGTCAAACTGTGTTAATTCTACACCCCAAGACATGTTAAAAACTAACTATATACATTTTTATAGACCACATTTCATGTCATCAGATACATGTAATTTAGGTATGCAATTGGCCCTCCACATTTGCAGATTTCACTTTTAAAAAATTTGAATATCTATGGTTTGATTAATGTGTTCTCTTTAGGAATAGCAAAACTAAGGTTGCTAATAATAGGCAGTAGACAAGGGTAGTATCAAAATACTGTTATTATAATAATAAAATTCTATCGTTCAACACATTAGGTTCTAATTTGTAGTTCAGCACAAAGAGGTCAACACATCTATATATATAAAGGAAGAGTCGTCATGGAAAGACCATCCCAAACAGAGAAACCTTACAACGCAGAAACACCAAACTTGCCAACAGAAATAGGCCTCAAGCAAGGTATGTTTGTAGCAAAGAAACTTTCCCACCCAAAACCTAAAAGGCCCCCAAAACAACGAGTAAAAAAACAACTACATTTCCCAGCATCCTCCGGGGCTGCCAACGACTCTCCCAGCCTCTACATTCTAACAACATGATTGGCTGCCAATAAGGGCGGATTTGCATAACTCCTGTACTGGCCAGCCAACATGAACATTCCGACCCATAATAAACTGTCAGAGGAGGATAAGGCAAAGGGCTGAGGCACAAACACAAACATCCAAATCACTTCCCACAGACCACGCCCAAAATTGACAGTAAGGCTTCATTAACTTAATTTCCCTGACTAGGCCTCACTTAATGGAATGCTGTTTACGCTCTGAATTGACAGTAAGGCTTCATTAACTTGATTCTCCCGACTACGCCTCAGCTCATTGCACATTGTGTATGGCCTGAATTGAAAGTAAGGCTTCATTAACTTGCTGTTCCTGACTAGGCCTCAGCTCATGGGACATTGTGTATGGCCTGAATTTACAGTAACCAACCTTGGCACACAGAGCCCCTATGACCCACGCTACATTCTACTACAGTTTGGAGGAGGGTGGACCATGGATTATGGGACTTGAAGTACCTCCATGGATAATGGGATTTGTACTACTTCACAACCCATCATTCCCCACAGACCACTGTGGCCCAGAACCAAGACCAATAAAGACCAAACTTGGCACACAATGCCCCTCATGACCCACACTCCATCCGACTGCAGTTCAGAGGAGGACACACCATGGATAATGGGAATTCAAGTACCTCCACTCACTTCCAACCACACAAGCATCAAGCTCTACATCAACACAGCAGACGGAAAGACAAAAAACACTGCATATCCACAAGCTATGCAGAACGCCAGCAACACCACACACCAACAACTCCCCAGGACTTCAACATCCCACCCACCAGAACAACCCACAACGACACAGCCATGGCCCCAACAACACCATAACTAACAACAATTCCAACCCTTACATACTCAGACTTTCTCGCATCTCCTAAATAGGGCACAGCAACGCGTGCCGGGTACAGCTACGGTAGTATATAATACAGTCATCATAGTTCAACACATAGAGATGTAGGGCGTTCTACACATTAAGCAGTTTGCACCACTATGATTCGCAGCAACACAATGTTGGGGCGTTCTACACAGTAGGCAGTTCGCACAGATACAATTCGCAGCAACACAATGTTAAGGTCACAGTGATTATCATACATCAATCATGAATCATAGATACATCAACACGCTGGAGTTCTGACTTTGCAGGGTCAGAACTACTAACAGTAGAGGAGTGCGCGAGGGGAGAAACTAGATAATGATGGGAAAATACCCATATTTCGCTCATTCATGCAGGGGAATCCTGGAAGAGGCGCGTGGGTGAATGAATAGTTCAAGCGGAGACGCCCAATGGCGCTCCAAGTGGGGGACGCTCAAGCGGCGACGTCCAATGGCGTTGGTTGCTGAGGACGCTGGTCCTTGTAGTTCAATGTATCCCAACACGCTCAATAATAACAAGCCAAAAATAAGGGCTGAGACCGTGTAGCATAGAACACAGTCCCCAAACAGAGAACCAAAAGGAGCGTTCCGTGAGGGGGGAAGTGCCTAACGGCTGGAGCTCTCTCCAAAGCCGGCAGCGGGCCGTTTCATCTCTCTCAGAGACTTCCTCAGAGGCAGCGTAAAGTGGTCGTGTCATCCTCAGAGGTGTACAGTTTCTAAATAATACATATATTAATCAATGACCATTTCCACCAGTTGGGATGGTCCGTCCTCTACGCCGATTGAGAAAGCCTACCTGAAACTGTGCCGGTATTTATTCCACTTTTTAAAGGTTAACTTTAAGCTCATCTTAAATCTCTTTTGTGGTCTACCGACATTCCATTCTTAAATTGAGAATAAAGTAACTGCTTTGGGAGATGGTGATCTAGCATTCGGACAATGTGGCTGCTGCTGGTCCAGCAAAGTTGGTGGCAGAGAATCATCGCTCACTGCTGATGGCCTTTGCTTCTTCCAAAATCCTGACATTTGTCCATCTGTCTTCCCAAGAGACACAGCACCATTCAAGAGAGACAAAAAACATCAGCAGCAGGGAACTTGAAGGAAAACTATCAACACAAAGGACAAAAGGGGACTATGCATGTACAGCAAGGTGAACACACTGAGTAATAGACAACAGTCTATATAAGGAGACCAAACAGTCAATACAATGCAAAATATAATCTCATTAAAATGATATACTCAAACTGAGTACATACCCAGCAGGCCCGGATCAGGCCCTTTTGCCGCCCTAGGCCAAAAGGGCCATCTGCCGCCGCCCCCGGCTCTGCCCCGCCCCGGCGAGGAGGAGGAAAGTCCCACCCCCGGCTCCGCCCTGGCTCCGCCCCACCCCACCCCCTCACCAGCGAGGAGGAAAGCCCCACCCCCGGGGCCTCCCCACGGCTCCTCCCTCCCTCCTAAAGCCACCATGCCAGCAAGGAGGTGGGGGCAGGGCCGGGGGCAGGGTGGGGGAGGGGGCAGAGCCTTTGGAGTGAGCAAAGGGGGGGCATGCACACTTTATTTTTTTGAATTTTTTTGAATTTTTTTTGAATTTTTTTTACTTGGGGGGGGGGGTCCGGACCTGCTGCCCCCCCATGGGTGCCGCCCTAGGCCTTGGCCTAGGTTGGCCTTATGGGCAATCCGGGCCTGATACCTAGTACAGCAATCATAGATTGAATGGCAGTATACAATCACATATACAGTAAGTAAACTCAAATCAAGCAGTATTAGCAATCAATTCGAGTATCATACAAATAATCACACAGTCATATAAATTGACATCAAATTCAGGTGTATAATACAGTAATATCATGCAAAATGAAGATGTCAATATCACATCACAGGGCAGTTCCACACTCGATAGATGGTTTAAGGGCATAGGGTTAAGTAGGGGGTGGGGGTAGCAAATCACATAGATACAATATGAAGCCTAAAGAGGCTATTGCAACAATCCACCACTAATTGCTGGTAGTAAACGTCAAGGTAACTCATAAAGGTTCCACTCTCAACAGATAGTAATTAGGATATAAGGTTAAAAGGGGGTTGGGGGTACTATTTTACATGAATATAATATGAAGCCTCAAAAGGCGATTGCCCCAGTCCACCGCTAACTGCTGGTAGTGGACGTCAAGGTAATTCATGCACGTAAGCTGCTATGGAGGATCCGTGATGCAAGCAGGATGCCTCGCGAGGTGGGGGCGTGTCTAGCGTCCAATGCGTGTGACGTCAGCGTAGGAATGCAGTCTCACAAGTGTGGAGTTCTAAGGGTACAGGGTGAAGACTGGGGTGGGGGCGTGTCTAGCGTGCCGTGCGTATGGCGTAGGCACGGCTCTGTAGTTCCATGTAAACAAAAATATCGCCAACCCGAACTTAAATAATGCAGTCTAACATGCTATCACGACACAGTTAGAAATGAAGCAGCTGAATTAGGATGAAGGCAGTGGTGCAGTGTGTTATTTGTGCATGGGTTTATTATCTTTTAATATGTTTCTGAGACTCCAAGCCGGGAGGGGAGAGCAGGCATGCTTGGCGCATGGCAGCTTGGTGTGAATGTGTGGGCGAGGGAGAATGCGGAAGGCTGGAGGGAGGCTCATGCCAGCAAGTCCCTTCAAGGAATGGGGGTTCTGTGTGGGAAGTTTGGCCCAATTCTATCATTAGTGGGGTTCAGAATGTTGTTTGATTGTAAGTGAACTACAAAACCCAGCAACTACAACTGCCAAAAGTCAATCTGTTTTCCCCAAAATCCACCAGTGTTCACATTTCGGCATATTATGTATTTGTGCCAAGTTTGGTCCAGATCTATCATTGTTTGGGTCCACAGTGCTCCCTGGATTTAGGTGAAGTACAATTCCAAAACTCCAGGTCAATGCCCACCAACCCCTTCCAGTATTTTCTGTTAGTCATGGGAGTTCTGTGTGGGAAGTCTGGTTCAGTTCTATCGTTGGTGGAGTTCAGAATGCTCTTTGATTGTAGGTGAACTATAAATCCCAGTTACTACAAGTCTAAAACAACAAAATCAACACACACACACACCAATCCCACCAAATTTGGGTGTATTTGGGTGTATTGGGTATTTGTGCCAAATTTGGTCCAGTGAATGAAAATACATCCTGCATATCGGATATTTACATTACAATTCATAACAGTAGCAAAATTGCAGTTATGAAGTAGCAACAAAAATAATGTTATGGTTGGGAGTCAGCACAACATGAGGAACTAACTGTATTAAGGGGTCACTGCATTAGGAAGGTTGAGAAACACTGCTATAGCGGAAATAGATTTTCCCAGCCAATAATGCACTATGAGCTTTCCCTATTGCAATTCAAAATATTAATCTGCAGTAAGCAAGTTCTATTAGTTCTACAAGAGACCTGTTTCAGGTGAAGTTGAAAACTACCCAAAAAAAACCCCCAAGATAGTTTCCTTTTTTTTGGACACTCATTGGGAATACTGCATTAAGAACTATTGTGGTGCAGGATTGCGTTTTAAAATTGGCCATTACACTGCTGGTCCTAAGTGTCAGTCATTGAGATCAAAATTGGAATCGTTTGAGAGGAAGCAATAAAATAGTCAGTAATATAGTTTTTAAAAATATGAAGACAGGTTGAAGAAAATGGCATGTTTAGTCTGAAGAAGAGAAAACTCAGGGGGGATATGACAGAATCTTTCCAATAATCTTAAGTGCTATCACATAGAAGATGCCAAAAATATGGAAGGCCTTATAAGAGGATACATGGCAGATGAACATTACTAGAAACTTTTTAATTAAACTTTTACTCATAGGAACCATAATTCAATAAAGATATTAGTTGCCGTGTCACCTCACCAGGAATATGAACTGTGACATCACAAGGAAACATCCCTAAATCTCAGTTTTTGACGGCAAATCTGCAGTGTCTAGGATAGTCCCAACTTGGCAACTGTACTAAACAGCTGTCATTAAAGACCAAGTGCTTAAGTCCTTAACCGGATATTCTATAAGTTATTGTATGGACTATAACTCACAGTATCCCTTCCATTCATCATGGGTAATGTCCATGTTGGCTGGGGAAATTCTGGGAGTTACCATCCAAAAGGCTACCTGGATTAGTTGGGCTATAAACCCGTCTCCAAATTTAGAACCTAAATTGTTGTTAGTCAGGCCCAGATTACCCATAAGGCTAACAAGGCCAAGGCCTATGGGCGTAGGCCTAGGGGAGCGCCAAATCACGGACCAAAAAAACCCCCTTTCTTTTCTTCCTGCGGCATCTCCTTCCTTCCCTCCCATTCCTTCCCCCATATCCAAGAGGGGGCGGGGGCCGCCGCAGGGGGGTGGGGAGGGCAGTATTCCCAATAAGTGCCTCCTTCAAGGAGAAGGAAGGGAAGTTCACGGGCGGCTGCTGCGGCACCCAAGAACATGCCGGAGGAGGCAGAGAGGCCGTGGCGCTCGGGAAGAGGTGCCTTGGCTTCCCGCTTTTTTCTCCCTCCCGCGCACCCTAGGAAGGAGGGTGCGGCGAGGAGGAGGAAGCCGCGGAGGAAGCCGCGCACCTCTTCCTGTGTGCGCTGCTCCTCCTCTGGCATGCCAGGTGCCAGCGGCCGCCCGGTGAGCTTCCCTTCCTTCCTCTTCCTTCTCTGAGGAGGAGGAAAGAAGGGAAGCTCACGGGCGGCCGCTGCGGCAGTGGCACCCAGGAACATGCCGGAGGAGGCAGAGAGGCCGCGGCGCTCGGGAAGAGGCCTCTCTGCCTCTCTGCGCATGCACAGAAGTGGCCCCGCCCCTGGGGGCGGGGCTTCCAAAGTGTGGCCTAGGACACCACAACCACTTAATCCGGGCCTGTTGTTAGTTAGTTCCACTAACTCTCTTGTTTTGTTCCCACTAGAGGTGTTATTATGTACCCCCATGTTGATTCTGATGTATTCAGAGGAGGCTTGACATTAGCCCCATGTACACAACTATATAATGCAGTTTAATTGCATCGAACTACATTACCTTTTTTTACGTAGTTCATATAATGCAATTTCAAACTGCATTATAAATGGGGTCATGGTCTTCTTCTGCATATAGCCCAGAACACCTGGTATCCATTGGTTGTTCCCCATCCAAGGACTAACCAAGTCTCCCTCTGCTTTTTTCTGCTGGTGAAGACCTGGGTGTGGAACCAAGCCTTCCCAGAATAGGCTGAGATTGGCTATTGTCTGAATGAATGACCATGTTTACAGATCGAGTGGAATTGTTTTAGTAGTGATGTGGTTTTATGCTGGGTTTTTAAAAATGTATTTTAATATGTTGTTGTAGTTGTTTTTAAATTGTATAGCATTGAATTTTGCTGTAAGCCGGTCTGAGTCCCTCTATAGAGGTGAGAAGGTCGGGGTACAAAAGTTTTAAATAAATAAATAAAATAAATTTACTTCCAAGATTAGTCAGGATCTGGAGACTTCAAGGTATTTAGGCCATTGTTGCTGTTGTTTCCAACTGATGGCAATCACAAGGCAAACCTATCACAAAGTTTTGCTGGGGCTGAGATTATGATTCGTCTAAGGCAGTGTTTCTCAACCTTCCTAATGCCGCAAACCCTTAATACAGTTCCTTATGTTGTGATGACCCCCAATCTGAAAATTGTTTTTGTTGCTACATCATAAACGTAATTTTGCTTCTCTTATGAATCATAATGCAAATATCTGATATGCAGGATGTATTTTCATTCACTGGACCAAATTTGGCACAAATACCCGAAACGCTCAAATTTGAATACTGGTAGGGTTGGGGGGGGGGGGGGATTGATTCGCTGTCTGTTTCCAAAAAGGAAGAGATGGACAGGTGGAGAGATCTTCAGCATTTTCTGCCAAAGGGGTTCCTAAGACCAAACCATCGCCATGCCTTAAGCAGGAAGGCAAAAAGGATGGATAGCCAGGCTTCACCGCTTTCCCCGACCGGGCCCCAGCGGTTCCAAGAGAATCTCCGCGTCGCCTTTTCCCAGAGAGATAACCGCACCTGGGGCAGAGATAGTCCAAGGCCTCCTCCTTCCACAGCTGTCCCAGCTGACGAGCTGGAATTCCAGAAGCCTACAGATATGGGAGTAGAGAAAGACTCCCTTTCGTTTCCCGTGGGAAGGCCCAGGAGAAGTCAGCGCATTGCGGAGTTAGGTAGAGACAAACCTATAAAGACCACAGCGCGACTTCAGTCCTCATCTCATGCCAACTTTTGATTCACCTTGCCTTGCTCCACTGAGGGAACCCCTGGGGTTCGCCTAGACGTGGAGACCTTGCTTTCTAGTCAGGCTATCGGGCCTGTGGATTAGCCCTTGGGGCATCAAGAGACTTTATTTGCCATTTCCGGAGACATTGCTTGCCAACTGCCAAGAGACTTGCATCCGCAGTGGATTGACTTATTACCTTTTTATTTTGCTTTTTCTCTTTGCCTTTTCTATCCATATATTCTAAATAAAGCATTTAACCGCAGAGACTGTGTCAGAGTGGGTTACTAAGGCCCAGTCAAGCCTAGGTTACAATAGGTCCTGACCTTCAGCCTTATAAACGCTGGTCTATGGTCACTCAGTGGGTTTCTATGACAGGTCATGGAATCGAACCCTGCTTTCCAGAATCACAGGGTGCATCTCCATTGTAGAATTAATGCAATTCGACACCACTATAACCTACCGCCCCCTTTCCAGAAAAAAGATTACCGCCCCCCCTAGAAATTAATTTTTTTAGTTTAATAGCAAATAAACTGAAAGATATATGTATTAATATTTAACCTTTTTCATAAAATATAATAAAGTTGTAAATTAGAAACATTGAAGTTTGAAATTATGAGATTATTTATTGAACTAAGAATAGAAAGGTAATACAAAAAAAGTTAAAACATTCGAAATCATCTTAATGAGAAGGATGAACCTGGTCTGCTGCTACCAATCTAGTCATCCTCGGCTCTATTTTCGTCAGCAGTAATCTCAAATCATCGCGATTGACTATTTTGCAATCGGTTTCTTTTTTTTGTTAATAAATTGGTTACCGCACTGAATTCACGTTCCACTAAATATGTTGAAGGACATTATTATTATTGTTATAAGACTCAAGCAGTTGGAAGGGAACCCCAAAGGTATTATTATTATTATCCCTTGCTTGGCGAGAGGAGGAGGAGGGAGCAGGAAGAGGGAAGACGAGAGAGAGAGAGAGAGAGAGAGAGAGAGAGAGACAGAGACAGAGACAGAGACAGAGACAGAGAGACAGAGAGACAGAGATAGATGGTAGCCTGTAACCTGGCTCACGCCACCGCCCCCACTACCCCCTTACAGGGGCTCAGCGCCACCCAAACTCTCCTGAGCCTTCCAGCGCCCCCCTAGATCACCCCACCGCCCACCAGGGAGTGGTACCACCCACTTTGGGAACCACTGGCTTAATGCTATGAAATCATTTGAGTTGGAGTTGTACAAAGCCGTCTCTTCCAAAGAGTGCCAGTGCCTCACCAGACTATAACCCCTAAGATTCCATAGCATTGAGCCATGGCAGTTACAGTGGTGTGCTGAACTGCATTAATTCTGCAGTGGAAATGTACCCCTAGTCCAGCACAAACCACTAGATCACACTGGCTTTCTACTAATGCAGACACATTGAATCAATGTATATGTGTTGATTACCTATTTTCCATCGATTCAATAGGTCTGTTCTAGATGGGACTAGCAATCGTATTTAAGCCTAAAAGTTTAACTCCAATTAAAGAATATTGTGCTTTTTCACTGCCCCATATAAGCATGAACTTCACATTAAGAAAGAAATTTCCCAGGACTCCTGCAGAGAGGAAAAAGAGAGAAGAAAGAGAAAAAGGAGGTGATGTCGCTGGAAGCTAGACAAGCAGCCAGGCAAACATTTGCACACAGGAGAATACTTGATTTATAATACAGCATTACATTTATTGAAGCAGTAGCTGTGGAACTCCTAGCTGAAGAGAATATGAAATCTACAAATCCACTCCCTTTGGGCACATTTCAGGTGTGCGGTGCAGTTTTGGAATGTGGATTCCCTTCTCACGAGCAGCACAGTGCAGCAAAATCTTTGTGATATTAAAATGGGGGCAGTAAATGAGGCTATTTTCCTACTATTTGTGAGCATTTTCACATTAAAATGACCAGAACCCCGCTGGACAGTTGTAAATATATAATCTGAAAATAGGCATTTGTAGATGTATGATGTTCACAATCCTTACAAAACCTATAGTTTAGAACAGTGTTTCCCAACCAGTGTGCCATGGCACACTAGTGTGCCGTGAGCGATCATCAGGTGTGCCGTGGGAAATTGGAACCTCCAATACCCTTTCTTTCCCCTCCTGCCGAACACTTTTTCTTCTCCACTCGGGCTCCCTTCTTCCCCGCCTGTTAGGAATGGTGGGAGTTGAAGTCCAAAACACCCAGAGGGCCGAAGATTTCCCATGCCTGTTTTAGGGACCTTAAAGTGGTGAGCCTCCTTCCAACATTGTGATTCTGGATAGAAAACAAACAAAAACATAACTTAACATTGTTTGAGTCCACAGTGCTCTCTGGGTGTAGGTGAACTACAACTTCCAAACTGAAGGTCAATTCCCAAGCAAACCCTTTCAGTACTTTCTGTTGGTAATGAGAGTTCAATATGCCAAGTTTGGTTCAATTCCATTGTTGCAAGAGTTCAGGATGCTCTTTGATTGTGTGTTAACTATAAATCCCAGAAACTGTAACTCCCAAATGTCAAGGTCTATTTTCCCCAAACTCCATCTGCGTTCACATTTGGGCATATTGAGTATTCATGCCAAGTTTGGTCCTGATCCAACATTGTTTGAGTCCACAGTGCTCTCTGGATATAGGTGAACTACAACTCCAAAACCCAAGGTCAATGCCCACCAAACTTTTATAGTATTTTCTCTTGGTTATGGCAGTTCTGTGTGGTAAGTTTGTGTCTTTTTGCCATTCCTGCCAGGATATCTATGTTGTGTTCATCGAAACAGGCCCAGGTTTCACACTGAGTGTATAAATACATTAAAAACATATTATCTATATGTATTACTGTGTTAGATTGTCATTTTGTGTCATTTTGGTTGGTGGTGTGCCCCAGGATATTGTAAATGTAAAAAATGTGCCGCAGCTCAAAAAAGGTTGAAAAACACTGGTTTAGAAGACAAGTTGTTGTTGTTGTTTATTTGTTCAGTCGCTTCCAACTCTTCGTGTCCTCATAGACCATCCCACGCCAGAGCTCCCTGTCAGCCGTCACCACCCCCAGCTCCTTCAGAGTCAAGCCAGTCCCTTCAAGGATAACATCCATCCATCTTACCCTTGGTCAGCCCCCTCTTCCTTTTTCCTTCCATTTTCCCAGCATCATTGTCTTCTCCAAGCTTTCCTGTTATCTCATGATGTGGCCAAAGTACTTCATTTTTGCCTCTACTATCCTTCCCTCCAATGAGCAGTCGGACTTTATTTCCTGAAGTATGGACTGGTTGGATCTTCTCACGGTCCAAGGCACTCTCAGAACTTTCCTCCAGCATCTATCTTCCTTCGCTCAGCCTTCCCTAAGGTCCAGCTCTCACATCCGTAGGTTACTACGGGATACCATTCTTTAAGTATGCGGATCTTTGTTGCCAGTGTAATGTCGCTACTTTTCACTCTTTTATCGAGATTGGTCATTGCTCTCCCCCAAGAAGTAAGCGTCTTCTGATTTCCTGGCTGCAGTCTGCGTCTGCAGTAATCTTTGCATCTAGAAATACAAAATCTGTCACTGCCTCCATGTTTTTCCCTCTATTTGCCAGTTATCAATCATTCTTGTTGCCATAATCTTGTTTTTTTAATGTTTAACTGCAACCCAGCTTTTGCACTTTTCTCTTTCACCTTGATTAGAAGGCTCCTTGGCTCCTCCTCGCTTTTGGCCATCAAAGTGGTATCATCTGCATATCTAAGGTTGTTAATGTTTCTTCCAGCAATTTTAACCCCAGCCTTGTATTCATCAAGTCCCACACATTGCATGATGTGTTCTGTTGAATAGGTTGGGTGAGAGTATATAACCCTGCCGTACATCTTTCCCAATCTTGAACCAGTCTGTTGTTCCATGGACAGTACTTACTGTTGCTACTTGGTCATTATACAGATTCTCAAAAAACGAAAGGGACACAATGTATCAAATTCTAAATACTGTATATTATAATAATACCCAAGTGGGTTATATGCAAACTAGTATAGAATATAATAACATGTATATTATATATGCAACATAGGAAGCTCTCTCAAAGACCATACATATATCATATCATAATTTTCAGTACTCACGCAACCCAATAGTCAATCTTGTATAAATGAAAAAAATCAAAGATATGAGGAAAGTAATTCCTGTATTGTGTAGTTCCAATATCCACAAATGCTTTTTCTAAAGTTCGGATCAATCAAAGTAAATTGTAATCCACTGGGAAACGACCAATGTCGTGAATGGTCCCGGTATGAGGAGAGCCACACAAACAAATTGTAATCCACAGAGCATGAAAAAGCTCTGTCAAGAAGCGGGTTGCGTAGAACAAAAGAAGTATTTCTGAACTCGTATGAAGAGAGGTCCACGCTGTGAGAATCCACAATAAGAAGTGATCCGCCTACGGGAGGAAATATGCGTATCCAACCCGTTTCGGACTCTTCTTCAGGGCGGCCACAACGGAGGAAATATCCGAATCTAAAATATAAGCAATGCAATAGTATCCCATAGGAATATAGGAGGGGGGGTAACAAAAGGGTAGGAGGAAGTCGATAGGTACACTCACCAAAATGTAAATAATGCAAACGGCCAAATGGCGAGACCGAAAGTTCGGCACAACATGGAATGCCCAAATGGCATCGACCGAAGATCCTTTGCCAAGAAGAAGCTGCTGCAATCGATGGTGGTCTGTTCCTCCATCACTTTGAAACAACTAATTGACATTCCCAAACACCTTTTGCCCAAGGTATCAGCACCGGAGAGAATTGTGACAGTTACTGTTTTTGGTTACTGTTTTTGGTATACAAGAATAAAGGGAAATAGTTGTTTGAGTCAGGGAAGGGGAGATCTTTGAACTCTGCATGGCATCATGGTGTTGGTAGAGCATTATGTCAGATCTGGGTTGTAGTCCCAACTTTAAAGGTGCTTTGAAGATGCTGGACCTACTTGGAAGCTACAGTTCAGTATTCTGACTGGTTCCTTTAAAGTTTGGACTACAACTCAGAGTACATTCTACTTGCCCTTTTATCCACCAACGCACTGGGAGATG
Source organism: Anolis apletophallus (assembly GCA_030556195.1). NCBI lineage: Eukaryota > Metazoa > Chordata > Lepidosauria > Squamata > Anolidae > Anolis > Anolis apletophallus. The sequence continues at coordinate 185,748,147 of JARBWK010000002.1, forward strand.
TTGTTCTTGGGGAAGTTGATGAAAGGCAACACCACTGCTGTCTGGATGAGTACTAGCTTCCATCTATGCATACAATACAACCCTTGTATCTCTGGGAGACGCATTCTAGAACTTTGTGTGGAAACATGAAACCGTGGCTAATAGAAAACCCTATTGAGAGAATAAATAATAATAATAATCTTTATTTATGCCCTGCCACCATCTCCCCCAACGGGGACTCGAGGCCAAACCCAAACAGCAAATTACAATCGAATAAAAACCAAAACACAAGAATGACTTTTGGCAAAAACATACCCTAGAACAGAGCTTCTTAAACTTTTTTGCTCGAGATCCCTTTTGATCCAAGAACTCTCTACGTGAACTTGGATATATTAAAAAGGTATAAAAACCAAACATGTGATAATAATGCATCAGCATTGGCAAGGCTTGCTAAACAAGCTGATTTTCCTTTCTTATGAAGTCCATTTAAAGCATTTTCTGCAAAGTTCACTATAAACACGGCACAAGAACCTTGGCACAAATACTCAATATGCCCAAATGTGAACACTGGGGGAGTTTGGGGAAAGTAGACCTTGACATTTGGGGTTTGTAGTTGCTGGGATTTAAAGTTCACCTACAATCAAAGAGCATTCTGAATCCCAGCAATGATAGAATTAGGCCAAACTTCCCACACAGAACCCCCATGACCATCAGAAAAAACTGTGTTTTCTGATGGACTTTGGTGACCCCTCTGACACCCCCTCACAACCCCCGCAGGGATCCCGACCCCCAGGTTGAGAAACACTTCTCTAGCCCAGTGTTTTTCAACCTTTTTTGAAGCCACGGCACATTTTTTACATTTACAAAATTCTGGGGCCCACCACCAACCAAAATGACACAAAATGACACTCTAACACAGAAATACATATAGTTAATATGTTTTTAAATGTATTTATACACTCAATGTGAAACCTGGGCCTGTTTCGATGAACACAACATAGATATTTATTTATTTATTTCAGGATTTTACCCTGCTCTTCTCAACCCCCGAGGGGGGACTCAGAGCGGCTTACAGTAAGGCACAATTCGATGCCCACACAGTAACAATATAAGACCCCAGAACCCTTCAACAATTAAAATACATTAAAATACATTAAAATACAATTACATTTATTTATTTATTTATTTATTTATTGGTTCAACTTAATATACCGCTCTCTCTGGAGCCCAGAGCGGTTTACAGAGTTAATAGATAAAACACATAAAATGCAATAAAATACAATAAGACCAATTTAAAACCCCCAGTTAAAATCAATTCCAGCAAACTGCGATGGCAGAAGAAATATGCTGGCAGCGGTACAACAGGATGCTGATAATACTCATTAGTTATGGGCCAAATGCCTGTCTAAATAGACAGGTTTTTACGGCTCTGCGGAACGGCATTAATTCCCGGATGGCTCGTAACTCTTCAGGGAGGGTGTTCCACAGAGTTGGCGCGGCTACGGCAAACGCCCTCTGCCGCGTGCTGGCAAGTCTATAGAGATTGAGCCCCTCTGAGCGCAGTGGTCTCCTGGGCACATAAGGGGTAAGCTGCTCCCTCAGGAGCTTACATTAGCATCATACGCATTCATTCCAGATTAAAACAATGTTCTGTCCATAAAAGCATTGGCCCTATTCATCCACTTTCCATTAAAATCCCATGAGATATCCTGGCAGGAATGGCAGAAAGACACAAACTTCCCACACAGAACTCCCATAACCAAGAGAAAATACTATAAGAGTTTGGTGGGCATTGACCTTGAGTTTTGGAGTTGTAGTTCACCTACATCCAGAGAGCACTGTGGACTGAAACAATGTTGGATCAGGACCAAACTTGGCATGAATACTCAATATGCCCAAATGTGAACACAGATGGAGTTTTGGTAAAATAGACCGTGACATTTGGGAGTTACAGTTTCTGGGATTTATAGTTAACACAAAACCAAAGAGCATCCTGAACTCTTGCAACAATGGAATTGAACCAAACTTGGCATATTGAACTCTCATTACCAACAGAAAGTACTGAAAGGGTTTGCTTGGGAATTGACCTTGAGTTTGGAAGTTGTAGTTCACCTGCACCCAGAGAGCACTGTGGACTCAAAGAATGTTATGTTATGTTGTTGTTTGTTTTCTATCCAGAATCACAATGTTGGAAGGAGGCTCACCACTTTAAGGTCCCTAAAACAGGCATGGGAAAACTTCGGCCCTCTGGGTGCTTTGGACTTCAACTCTCACCATTCCTAACAGCCTGAGGCCCTTTCCTGCTTAAACGGCTGGGGGGGGGGGGGGAGGAAAAGGGCCTGAGGCTGCTAGGAATGGTGGGAGTTGGAGTCCAAAACACCTGGAAGGTCCAAGTTTGCCCATGCCAGCTTTCGACAGAGACCCCTTCCTCCCCCTTCCCTTCGCACCCTTTCTTCCCCCTCCTACTGAACACTTACTTTTTCTTCTACACTGCCACTTCTGTCGCCATTTTGATTGGAGGGGGCAGCGTGAGCGTGTTCAGGAGGGAAGGGGGGGAGGGAGGAAGTCATGACCCGTGCAGGCGCTACTGCACAGACTCGCCCCTGAGCAAAGCGAGGCAAAGCGAGCAAAGCAAGGCTGGGTAGAAGGGAGCCCGAGTGGAGAAGAAAAAGTGTTCGACAGGAGGGGGAAGAAAGGGTATTGGAGGTTCCAATTTCCCACGCCACACCTGATGATCGCTCACGGCACACTGGTTGGGAAACACTGCTCTACATCTAAGGAAAACAAAACCCAAGTATACACTTCCATCCAGGGAAGCTAGATGTTCAGACACTGAGTATATACACTCACACGTTCCTCTGTCTTGTGTACACTGATTGCTATTGATTATACATTTCATGACGAGTTCTAAAAATGTACTTGAAAACCCCCATAACAATGCATTAAAAAAAAAATAATAATCGTCAGAGCATTAGCTCCAAGCCATCCCTTCATAAATTCTGGTTTGCCAGGCTCCATTTTCTACATGATCATTACTTCTCATCTACTCACTTGCCAGAGTTTTTCAGGGAAACAATAACAGGAGGTAATTCCCACAGTCTCTATTTATCTGCAGATCCAGAAGCTTTTTAAATTATTTTGCAAAACTGGGGATCCTCTCATCAATTCAAGTACTAAAAAGTACTTTGTGAGAACATAAGATCTGGGCGATGGGTCACCTCCAGGTGGAAATTTACTTCCAAGAAGATTCAGCGCAGCATCTTCAACGGCTCAGCATCCGCTTATGCTGCCAGTCCCATTTTTTTAAATTATAGAGATCTATCTGGGCTAGATTTATGGACCGTTTATGTGCAAACCCTTACAAGTTTTATTTTTAGACGATCGGCAGCATATTGTAGAAAGCTTGGGCTACCTACGCAGAACTCTGGCATGCGACCTAGCAAATCGTGAAGGAGGCCTTTCTATTTATTGCTGTATTGTGATCAGTGATGTGTCAAAAGGCTCTTCCATGCCAAGTATGACTTCAATTTAGCCGAGTTGCAGCCTTGGAAGATGTTGGTTACACAAGGACTCAATAAAGAGATGGTCAAAGTGTGAGCATCAGTGGACCCTAAATCCCTCACCAGTCCCTCAAAACTTCCCAGCACCCCAAAATAATAATAATAATAAAGAAATTAGGATGATGTTTATTTATTTATTTATTTATTTCAATTTCTAGACCACTCCTTCCCGGAGACTTGGAGCGGTTCACAACATTCAATAAAAACCTAAAACATCATAATAGCAATGTTCAATTACAAAGTTAAAATTTAACATGCAAAATGTTACAGAGGGTTACTCAAATTGAATGCCTGCCAGAAAAGAGTGATTTTACAGGCCCTACGGAAGGAGGAGAGCTCTCTAATTCAGTGTTTTTCAACCTTTTTTGAGCCGTGGCACATTTTTTACATTTACAAAATCCTGGGGCACACCACCAACCAAAATGACACAAAATGACACTCTAACACAGTAATACATATAGTTAATATGTTTTAAAATGTATTTATACACTCAGTGTGAAACCTGGGCCTGTTTCGATGAACACAACATAGATATCCTGGCAGGAATGGCAGAAAGACACACACAAAGGTCTTGCTCAATTTATAGTTAACACACAATCAAAGAGCATCCTGAACTCTTGCAACAATGGAATTGAACCAAACTCAGCATATTGAACTCTCATTACCAACAGAAAGTACTGAAAGGGTTTGCTTGGGAATTGACCTTCAGTTTGGAAGTTGTAGTTCACCTACACCCAGAGAGCACTGTGGACTCAAAGAATGTTATGTAATGTTGTTGTTTGTTTTCTATCCAGAATCACAATGTTGGAAGGAGGTTCACCACTTTAAGGTCTCTAAAACAGGCATGGGAAAACTTTGGCCCTCTGTGTGCTTTGGACTTCAACTCCCACCATTCCTAACAGCCTGAGGCCCTTTCCTGCTTAAGTGGCTGAGGGGGGAGGAAAAGGGCCTGAGGCTGCTAGGAATGGTGGGAGTTGGAGTCCAAAACACCTGGAAAGTCCAAGTTTGCCCATGCCAGCTTTCGACAGAAACCTTTCCTCCCCCTTTGCACCCTTTCTTCCCCCTCCTGCCGAACACGTTTTCTTCTCCACTTGGGCTCCTTCTTCTGTTTCGGAGGAGGCAGGGGAGGACACAAACTTCCCACACAGTCAAAAAAATACCAAAGAGTTTGGTGGGACAGCGTGAGCAAAGCGAGGCAAAAAGAACAGAGTGAGACTGGGAAGAAGGGAGCCCGAGTGGAGAAGAAAAAGTGTTCGGCAGGAGGGGGAAGAAAGGGTATTGGAGGTTCCAATTTCCCACGGCACACCTGATGATCGCTCACGGCACACTAGTGTGCCACGGCACACTGGTTGGGAAACACCGGTAATCGATCGAACGGCCGTAGGCAAGGCATTCCAAAGCATTGATGCTATGACAGAAAAGGCTCTTTGTCTGGTCGCGGACAGATGGTATGTCCGAACAGTAGGAATTTCAAGGAGATTTTGTTCTTCTGATCTAAGTGATCACTGGGGAACATACGGGGAGAGACGGGCCCTCAGGTACACCGGCCCTAAACCATACAAGGCCTTGAAGGTTAAAGCCAGCACCTTGAACACAATCTGGTACTCTACTGGTAGCCAGTGCAGTTGCTGCAAGATTGGAGTGATCCGACATCTTGCCAGCACTCCGGCAAGAAGTTGTGCTGCAGCATTCTGCACCAGCTGGAGTTTCCGGATCATAGTCAAATGTAATAGTAGTCTAGTCTCGAGATGACCATCGCCTGAATCACCATAGCAAGGTCGCTCCTAGATAGGTAAAGTGCCAGCAGCCTAGCCTGCCGTAGATGGAAAAATGCGGTCTTGCTGACGGTGGAGACCTGGGCCTCCATCATCAGCAATTGGACCCCCAGACTTTTTACTGAAGATGACGGGCATAGTGCCTTGCCGTCCAGAGCAGGCAACTGGCACTCTCCCCCACCCGAGCGACCCAGCCATAGGATCTTCATCTTTGATGGGTTCACCTTCAACTGGCTGAATCGTAGCCATCCAGTCACGGCCTCAAGGCACCGATGGAAAGAATCGGGTACAGAGTCCGGCCGGCCCTCCATCCTCAGCCCAAGCTGGGTATCATCAGCGTACTGATGACACTCCAGACCAAAACTACGCACCAGTTGGGCCAGTGGACGCATGTAGATATCAAATAATAAAGGAGAGAGGATAGCCCCCTGAGGGACCCCACAATTCAGTGGGAGCCTCTCCGAGACCATCTCTCCCCTTACCACTCGCTGGCCTCTGTCCTGGAGGAAGGAAGACACCCATTTCAGAGCTGTGCCCACAACCCCCAAGGTGGCTAGGCGGTGGATCAATAACGTATGGCCCACTGTGTCAAAAGCTGTCATGAGGTCCAATAACACGAGCAGCGCTGATCCTCCTTGATCCAACTGGCAGCAGAGCTGGTCTGTGATGGAGACCAGCATAGTCTCCATCCTGTGTCCCACACGGAAGCCGGACTGGAAGGGGTGAAGACCGGCTGTGTCACTTAGGAACTGCTACAGCTGTCCCGCTGCTGCCCTCTCAATCACCTTGCCTATAAACGGTAAGTTCGATACTGGGCGGTAACTGGAGGGAGCTAACGATCTAAGTTTGGCTTCTTCAGCAGCGGACTCACCATCACCTCTTTTAATCCCTCTGGAAAGACTCCTTGCTCAAGGGAGCAGTTGACAATATTCAACCCCCTAAAATCACACAAGGAGTCCCCCAAATGCATGGAAACACCTCCACTCCACCCCCAGAAGAACACCAAGTTGTCACATTAGCCCCAAATGCTTCAGTTTTCAGGATGGCCTTAAGTATTTTCTGTTGGTCATGGGGGTTCATTGTGGGACGTTTGGCCCAATTCTATCATTGGTGGGGTTCAGAATGTTCTTTGTAGGTGAACTATAAATCCCAGTAACTACAACTCCCAAATGTCATGGTCTATTTCCCCCAAACTCCATCTGAGTTCATATTTGGGCATATGGAATATCAAGTTTGGTCCAGATCCATAATTGTTTGAGTCCACAGTGCTCTCTGGATGTAGGTGAACTACAACTCCCAAACTCAAGATCAATGTCCACCAAACCCTTTTAGTGCTTTCTGTTGGTCATGGGAGTCCTGTGAGCTACGTTTAGTTCAATTCCATCATTGGTTGAGTTCAGAATGCTCTTTGATTGTAGGTGAACTATAAATCCCAGCAACTACAACGCCAAAAATACAAAATCAATTTTTTGAGTGATGGACACTCCTTGGGTTAATAGGTGTCTTGCTGCCAAATTTGATGTCAAATCCTCCCGTGATTTTTGAGTTATGTTAATCCCACAAACAAACATTACATTTTTATTTATATAGACCAGGGGTCGGGAACCTTTTTGACTCAGAGAGCCATGAAAGCAAAAATATTTTGAAATTTCTGAGCCATATAATGTAAAACCCATCCAATCCAATCTGTATACCTTTATAAAACAGAATGATTGTATGTGTGTATGTGTGTGTGTATGTATGTATGTGTGTATGCGGAGGGCGGAAGGGCGGATATGTGGCAGCTATTTGCATGAAGTCCTTTGATTGGACAGCCTCGCCACTCCAAAATTCTAAGGCACCAGACAGAGGGCATTGATAGCCACTGATTAGCCAGCAACCCAGAATCCAGGCCTCTACATTCAAACAACAGGATTTCTTCCCACTGAGGGGAAAAAAGCCAGCAACCCAGAATCCAGGCCTCTACATTCAAACAACAGGATTTCTTCCCACTGAGGGGAAAAAAGCCAGCAACCCAGAATCAGGCCTCTACATTCAAACAACAGGATTTCTTCCCACTGAGGGGAAAAGCCAGCAACCCAGAATCCAGGCCTCTACATTCAAACAACAGGATTTCTTCCCACTGAGGGAAAAAAGCCAGCAACCCAGAATCAGGCCTCTACATTCAAACAACAGGATTTCTTCCCACTGAGGGGAAAAAAGCCAGCAACCCAGAATCCAGGCCTCTACATTCAAACAACAGGATTTCTTCCCACTGAGCGGAAAAAAGCCAGCAACCCAGAATCCAGGCCTCTACATTCAAACAACAGGATTTCTTCCCACTGAGGGGAAAAAAGCCAGCAACCCAGAATCCAGGCCTCTACATTCAAACAACAGGATTTCTTCCCACTGAGGGGAAAAAAGCCAGCAACCCAGAATCCAGGCCTCTACATTCAAACAACAGGATTTCTTCCCACTGAGGGGAAAAAATTCACCATCAGCATTCCCTCCCCACTTGGCTCTGTGAAAACAAAATGGATTCCTGTATTCTCCTCCCCCTCAGCTTTTAGAAAACGGCTGCCTGCCATGCACCCTTTAAAGTTACCAATAGCAGGCCATAACATTACAGGCCCCAAAATAGAGTTTAGGGCAGGATGGCCGACGAATGATGGGATTTGCATCCCAATTCACTTCCCAGAAAACATTGTAGCCCCTACAAAACCCCTTCTCCCAGATAGGCCCAAAAGAGGCATCCATCTTCCCTCTTCAACACCGTGTCAGAGAAAGGCAGCTTCTGACAGGATCTTTAGAACAGGCACTGTCACTCTACAAGGTAAGGCCCTACTTCACTCAAAAGACATAAGAGAAAACAATAAATACCTTTCTCTAATGCCTTTTAATGCTTATATAAATAGTTCTGGCCCAAAGCCCCCTCACCCAGCCTCATTGGACCTTACTGCTAATTCCATGCAGGCCTGTTCCATTTTTTTTTACCTTTCTGTTTTACACCGGTATACTTTCACAGGCCAGGGCGGATATGTGGCAGCCACTTTCAGGCCACAGCGACCAGCGCGGGTGATGGACCTGCACCAAACTTGGTACACATAACCCCCTATGACATGACCCACGTTATGGGATTTGTAGTACTTTCCAAGACTTTGGTTCCCACAGACCACTGAGGCCACCAAAAGGACCAATACAGACCACACTCAGCACACACAGCCCCCATGACCCACTCTACGTCCTGGTGCAGTTCGGAGGAGGGTGGGCCATGGATGATGGGACTTGAAGTGCCTCTACTCACTTCCCAAGTCCGCTGCAACCCTCATCCAATAACTGATCGAGACCAAACTTGCCATACATAACCCCCATGACTGCCTTCACGTCCTGGTGAGGTTTGGGGGAGGACTGACAATGGATGATGGGATTTGTAGTACTTTTACACCCCTCTGTTCCCACAGACCACTGTGGCCCCCAACAAACACCGGGAAAGTCCACACTTGGCACACAGAGCCCCAGTGACCCATTCTACATCCTACTGAAGATTGGAGGGGGACAGAACATGGATGATGGGACTTGCAGTACCTTCCCTCACTTCCCAATCCTGCTACAAACCTAATCCAATGACTGATCAACACCAAATCTGGCACACAGAGCCCTCATGACCCACTCTACAGCCTGGTGCAGTTTACTGTGAGACGGACCACGGATGATGGGACTTGAAGGACCTTCACTCACTTCCGAAAAACAATGCATCCCTCATCCATTCACCAATACAGACCAAACTTAGCACACAGAGCCCCCATGACCCAATCTACATCCTACTACACTTTGGGGGGGACGGGACACACAGAGATGATGGGACTTGCACTACCTTCAGTAATTTCATGATACCACTGCAACTCCCAATAATGATGGATCAAGACTAAACTTGGCACACAGAGCCCCCATGACCCACTCTACATCCTGCTGCACTTCTCAAATGTCCCGGGCAGGGCCGGGTCCCCAAGCTAGTAAATAAATAAATAAAAACAAAATCTGACCGATCCATTCCCCCCCTTCTCTATATAAAAATGCAAGGATTTTTAAATCCCCAAATAAAATAAAATAATAAACGTTTTGGAGAAGCTTGCCAAGGCTCACCTTTGGGCTCAATGGTGGCATGTGATGGAGGTCCCCCCTTCGCGTGTGCAGTCTAAAGATGCCCCTTGTGCCTGCGCAGGGAGAGGGTGGGCCAGTGGGCACATGCCCACGGCCAGGATCTTCGCGCACCGCTGCGCACCACCACACCTCTTTGCCTGCGCAGGGAGAGGGCCGGCCGGCGCATACACATGGCCGAAGTCTTCGCGTACCACTGCGCGTGCCACCACACCTCTTTGTCTGCGCAGTGAGAGGGCCAGCGGGCGCATGCACATGGCCAAAGTCTTTGCACGCCGCTGCGCATGTCACCACACCTCTTCGCCTGTGCAGTGAGAGGGCCGGCGGGCACATGCACATGGCCAAAGCCTTCCCGCGCCACTGTGCGTGCCACCAGATCTCTTTCCCGCGGTTGAGGTCACATCCTTCTGAGCTGGGACTGCTAAGGAGGGGCCTCCTCCATGGCTCTTCCGAGCAGCTGAGGCCCGTCCTCCTCCCTAACAACCCCAGCTTGGGAGGAAGTGACCCCAATCGCAGCGAAGAGATTCGGTGGCGTGCGCAGCAGCACGCAAAGATCCTGGCTGCACGCGCCACCAGATCTCTTCGCTGTGGTTGAGGTCACTTCCTTCCGAGCTGGGGCTGCTAAGGAGGAGGAGGGGCCCCGTCCATGGCTCTTCCATGCTACTGGGCCACCGCCCCCTGCTCTGAATGAATGCCAGGAGGTGAATCCATGTGTCAGGGGCCTCCCCCAACTCAGAAATCAAATATATATAATGCATTAAATATGCAGTTCAAGTATTTACAGTTCATAGAATATCAAAGGCTGTATAGTAAGTTCATAAATAAATGATAATATAAAGGGTCCCAAATCCCTATATCAAAAACACTTGCTGATAGCCTGTGGGTCAATAATATGTGAAGTTCCAATCACAATCGCTCGTGTACGTTGATAATTTCAATGGGCAGCTGCCTCAATGTTCCAGTAAATGCGCTCCGATGTGAAAGTAAATCCTTGACTCTCATGAGTATAATCCAAAATGTTTAAACATCGGAGAGATGGTGCTGCCGACGAGGACTAAATCATACCGGATCCATCACTCGTTTCGACTCCGATTGAGTCTTTATCAAGGCCCATCAGTTAGTACATCAAGCCTCATCCATATACAATATGTAGTCACTATAATAGATGCACACGGCGTGTTATCATCATTCCCTATAGAGTATGAGTCATGTCTCCATGGGTTCTATGGCAAACAAACGCGTTCTCCTCCGCCAGAGGACAGGAGGAGCTGAAAATACAGGACATGTGGCAACCCTGTCTAAGAGCCATAGGAAATCATCAAAAGAGCCAGATATGGCTCGCGAGCCATAGGTTCCCAATCCCTGTTATAGATGAAAGGAAAATGAAGGTATTTTGGCTTACTGTGGAGGAGCACAGATGATCAGGCGGAATTTGTTGGAGCATGCAAAGAATCAGTTAATGTCAACTTTAAAATAAGATGCATGAAGCTGATTGGTCGGGCAATGCCTGGGGAGATAGTTGAAGCCGGGACTTTTGGTTACTGTTGCATTTCTTTCAGGTTTGAGCAATGCGGGTGCTTAGAGAGAGGAGGAGAAAGAAGAAGAAGGACAAGGAGGAGAAGGAGAGAGAGAGAAACAGAGTATGGAATGTGCTCTTGCTTCATGAACTGTTTATCCACATGGACAAAGAAAGACGGTTTTAAATCTCTTCTAAAATGACATTTATGTGAGTTGATGCAATTGATCACATTGTACATATGTTGTTCTAAATTATGTAGAGTAAACTACTTATCATTGGCATATTTTCTTTCTCTTGCAAGGCAATGTGTGGGCTGATCAAACGTGAACCACACGTGGCTTATTTTACAAGTGTCGAGAGAAGGCTGTCGAGAGAAGGAAGACAGACAGCGCCACCTAGGGATCGGAGGTCCACTATTGCCACCAGTAGCGTCTGGGAACACCGAGCCCCGGACAAATCAAGTGCCGGCTCAAGCGGCGTCCCCGGTGTATTAAGGACCACAGAGGGAAGCGGCTAACACCGCTTCGAAGGCACGGGGCAGCAACTCCCAGACAGAGGTGAGGCCGCCCCCCAGATGGAGATTATCCCTGGATCCAAAGCTGGGCCATAAGACAGGAAATTTTCAGACGAAGGGAAAAAATAAGAGAACGGGATAGTCCATTTGAGAAGGTGATTAGGAAATGTTTGAGAGGGGAGAAGAAAGTGGCAGGAGATCTGTACGAACAAATCATAACAGTAAAAGAAGAAATAATAGAGGAAATTTTCCAGACATGGAGATTGGACATGGAAATTGAGAGGGAAGACATCCAGAGGGAAATAAGTAATATAGCAAGAGAAAAGTATAATGCATTAAGGGAAACCAGAAGGAAAATGTTACAAAAATGGTACAGAACTCCTGCACAACTTTCACGCTTTGTACCAGGGATGAAAGATAAGTGTTGGCACGGCTGTGAACAAAGAGGGGTGTTCAATCATATGATATGGGAATGTGATAGAGTGCAAGGTTACTGGAAAATGATTGAAGGAGAAATCAATAGAATGTTAGATTTACATATTGTAATAGTTAATAGAAATGTATTACATGCACGGATAATAGGAGTGAAGAATATGCAAAAAGAAAAATTGATTGATAAATTAATAGCGTGTGCACAGATAGTTTTAGTGCAGGGTTGGAAGGATAAAACAAAATGGACATTGACCAACTGGTATAATTATATAATTAATATGTTAAATGTGGAAATAACAAATTGTAAATGGAATAATATAGATAAAATTGAAAAGATAATAATAACAAAGAGGATGTGGGAACCAGTTAGAAATTATTTAGAAAATGTGTTAAGAGGTGGAGTAGAAAAATTAAGACTGAGACTGATATTTCAAATGTAACCTCTGTAGTTGGATGTATAAACTGTATGTACAAGGAGGGGAGGGTGGGAGAGGGGAAAAAACCAATAAATTTAAAAAAACTAAAATAAAATAAGCATCATAAAAATAAAAAAAAAAGAGATTATCCCTGGGGCTGCCACCAGGACAGAAGAAGGACAGTGTGAACATCATGGACCCCCCCGGTATGGCTATTGCTAAGCCAGAAAATGGGGATATAGATCCAGGACCTTCTGGGGGGCAAGTTTCAACAACTGGAGCCACAGAGATTCTGCAGACTCCCCTCATGCGCTTCCCCAATCCCCAAATCAACCTGGCCGAGGACCGGCTGAGCAACCCCGGCACCCCCGCCCTTTTCGGAGGGCGGGCAGGGAGCCGGACACCTAGTCAGGTCGCCTAAGAGGGATGGGCAGGGGCGGGCAATACGCGTGATCTCGGGCAGGGGTAATAGGGACGGTAGCCGTAGGCCTTGTGAGAGAGAGCGGAGGAGCCGAAGGAAGGCTCGTCCTCCCTCTGACCTACGTGCTATCCCGAAGTATGCAGATGGTGACTTCCCAATTTCCTCTCCTCCAACTCTGATCCTGGCCAACGCTAGATCCGTGCGAAATAAATCAGGGACCATTAGGGACCTCCTCCTAGAAAGGAGGGCCGACCTTGCCTGTCTCACTGAGACATGGCTTCAGGAAGGCGATGAGGTCATCCTGCACGAGATAACATCTCCAGGGTTTGTGGCCAGCCATCAGACGAGGACAGAGAGGCGGGGGGGGGGGAGGGGTGGCCATTCTTAGCCGAGACACTATTAATTCCAGGACGATTCCGACAGCGAACATTCCTGGGATGGAGTGTGCGGGCCTGGTGTGGGATTTGAGTGAGAGCGTAGCCTTCCTGCTGGTGTACCGTGCACCCGACGCACCAGCAGGAAGTCTGCCTAAGCTGCTGGAGGTGGTTGCGGAGTGGGCATTGAGGTTCCCTAGACTTATTGTCCTGGGGGACTTCAATGTCCACGCCGGGCACTAGGACTCTCACTCTGTAAGACCGGCCCCACTCACCATGCAGGACACACATTAGATCTGATATTCGCTGCCGGAATCCAGGTGATCCTAACCTCCATTACGGAGGTTCCATGGTCGGATCACAGTGTCCTGGAAGTCCGGTTGGGATTGGCTCCTCCTCCCGGTAAGGGTGCAGAACCTATTCTGGTTCGCCCAAGGAGACTCATGGAACCCACTAGGTTCCTGAATGCTCTAAGGGATTGGGAACCCCCAGCGACTCGTCGACGGACTAGTGGAGCACTGGAACACCAGTCTCTCCACGGCCCTAGACGAGATCGCCCCCAGGCGTTCTCTCCTTCCCCGTAGAAACCGCTCGCCATGGTATACCGAGGAGTTGCGGGCGATGAAACGGAGAAAGAGACAACTAGAGGACATGTGGCGGAGTCTCCGCGACGAAGCGTCGAAATCAGCTTATAAACAATTTAAGGAGGTTTATGAGCAAGCTATCAAGGAAGCGAAAAAGGTCCACTATTCTTCCTTGATAGAGTCAGCTAGTTCACGCCCAGCTCAATTATTTAAGGTAATTCGGTCTCTGACAACAATCCCAACTGTCCCAAATGATAGGGGTTTGGCTCCAACGGCTGAGGCCTTCCAGAACTTTTTCGCTGACAAGATTTCGACTCTCCGCCGGGACATTCCGGCCACTCTTGATACAGTTAGTGAACTCGAGACTCCGCCACCACTCGGTGGGCCCACCTTCACCTGCTTCCAACCGCTGGACGCAGCAGCTGTCGATAGGTTACTGGCTGCAGCTAGGCCAACTACTTGCTCCCTCGAACCGTGCCCCTCCTGGCTTGTTAGATCTTGCCGGGAGGGGCTACGAGGCCCCCTGGGCACGATCATAAATAGCTCCCTTGAGCAAGGAGTCTTCCCAGGGGGATTAAAAGAGGCCATGGTGAAACCGCTGCTGAAAAAGCCGAACTTAGACCCCTCGGCTCCCTCCAATTACAGGCCTGTTTCCAACTTGCCTTTCCTAGGCAAAGTAATTGAGAGGGCGGCAGCGGATCAGCTGCAGCGGTTCCTAGACGACACAGCTGGACTTGATCCCTTCCAGTCCGGCTTCCGTATTGGGCATGGGACGGAGACTGTAATGCTTGTTGCCATTACAGACCAACTTCGCCGCCAGCTGGACCAGGGTGGATCAGCACTGCTTGTCCTGTTAGATCTGACAGCAGCGTTCGATACTGTAGACCATGTACTGTTGACCCACCGTTTAGCCGGCTCCGGGGTTGGGGGGACTGCCCTTCAATGGGTGGCCTCCTTTCTCCGGGACCGGGGACAACGTGTGGAGGGGGGCGGGGAGGTCTCCGGAGACTCCTCCTTAATTGTAGGGTCCCCAGGGGCCATCCTCTCCCCTTATTATTCAATGTTTACATGCGCCCCTTGGCCCAGCTGGCCCGTGACTTTGGTCTGGAGTGTTATCAGTATGCTGATGACACCCAGCTTTTGCTGAGAATGGACGGCAGGCCGGACTCCGTACCCGATTGTTTCCATCTATGCCTCGAAGCCATGACTGGTTGGCTGCGTGCCAGCCGGCTGAAGGTGAATCCATTGAAGACGGAGATCCTGTGGCCTGGTCGGCCTGGACTGGGTGGGTGCCGGTTGCCTACCCTGGACGGCGAGCGGCTTAACCCATCGCCGTCGGTTAAGAGCTTGGGGGTTGTGTTGGACTCCTCGCTGACCATGGAGGCCCAGGTCTCTGTGGTCAGCAAGATGTCATTCTATCACCTCCGACAGGCTAGGCGACTGGCACCCTACCTGTCCAGGGACGACCTGGCCACGGTAATCCAAGCGACGGTCATCTCGAGATTAGACTACTGTAATGGCCTCTACGTTGGCCTTCCCTTGTCGACAATCCGGAAACTCAAGCTAGTGCAGAATGCCGCGGCTCGCTTGCTGGCAGGAGTGCCGGCGAGGGAGCATATTACACCTATTCTCCGGCAACTGCACTGGCTTCCTATTGAGTACCGAATTGCCTTCAAGGTGTTGGTTTTGACCTTTAAGGCCTTACACGGCCTAGGGCCTGCGTACCTGAAGGACCGCCTTACCCCGTACTTGCCCCCGAGATCACTGGGCTCAGATGAGCAAAATCTGTTGTTAATTCCATCAGTCCGCTCCTGCCACCTGTCGACGACTAGACAAAGGTCTTTTTCTGTGGCGGCACCGGTGCTCTGGTACGCCCTCCCGGACAGTACCCGAGCCATTTTGGAACTGGGCCCGTTCCGGAGGGCCTGTAAGACGGCCCTCTTCGGGCTGGCCTTTAATTAGGCACACCGGACTAAGAACTATAATATATGTCCTCTCAACCTGTGTTCTAACGATGTAACCTGTTTTAAATGTGGTTTTATGTTTTTGTTTTTATCAATTGTAGGGTCGCATGTTGACATGTTACAACATGCCGCCCATGTATTTTTTGCTGTGATCCGCCCCGAGCCTGCTGGGAGGAGCGGAATACAAAAGTGAACAATAAATAAATAAATAAAATAAGTGTGGATCCCACACTTGTTGCTCACTCCTGGTTTCTCCCGATGAAACGAAGGCCTTGGAGCATATCCAAAGTGACTTTTAGCAATTAAATGTGGTCGTTGGCACATGGTATCATCAGTAAAAGCTGTCTTTTGTTTAAGTGGAATATTGAGAGAGAATGAAAATGATGTATATCCTCATGAAATCCCACAAAAAGGGATGTGATATGAACATTTAAATTTATAAATGCAGGTCAGAATCTTATTTGGCACATTATGTTCTGGATTATGCCAATATTTAATTTATTCAGTCTTGGAATAAGACTTCAGTAATTCGTCCTGTAATAGATTTGACATTTACCACCAATGAAAGCTAAAAGTCTGACTTGGGAAGTCTGACATGGCCACGGTAGTCCACGCTATGGTTACATCCCGTATAGATTACTGCAACACACTTTACATGGGACTGCCTTTGAAGACTGTTCGGAAGCTTCAACTGGTCCAACGGACAGCAGCCAGATTGATAACAGGAGCGGCACTCAGGGAGCGCACAACACCTCTGTTGCACCAGCTCCACTGGCTACCAGTTTGCTACCGGGCACAATTCAAAGTGCTGGCTTTAGCCTTTAAAGCCCTTAATGGTTCTGGTCCAACTTACATGTCCGAACGCATCTCTTCTTATGAACCTTCAAGATGCTCAAGATCATCCGGAGAGGCCCTGCTCTCAGTCCCGCCTGCTTTGCAGGCGCGATTGGTGGGGACGAGAGACAGAGCCTTTTCAGTGGTGGCTCCTCAGCTTTGGAACGCCCTTCCAAATGACATCAGATTAGCCCCTCCTCCTGACATTTCGCAGGAAGGTCAAGACCTGGCTATTTGACCGGGCATTTGCAAATGAAGTATGATTATCAAATAGAGACCTAAGGAACAACAACGATGCAATTGGAAATCGACTTAATAATGACACGCTGATATTGTGTTTTTAACGTTAAATGTTAAATTGTATATGTTGAAATTGTGTTGATAATTGTTGATTTGTTTGTCTTGAGCAGTTCCTGCTATTTGTACACCGCATCGAGTCGCCTTCGGGCTGAGAGAGGTGGTCTAGAAGCAAAGTAAGTAAATAAATAAATAAATAAAATAAAACGGCTGAATTCTGCGCCATCCACAACTCAGAAATAATTAAGAAAAAGCTATCAGAACAGTTTAGAATTACCACCAGAAGAATTGCCACTGTATAACTAGCCAAGTACGCTGGGCCTGATACCTTAACCCAGTTTTTTTCAAACTTTTTTGAGCCGCGGCACACTTTTTACATTTACAAAATCCTGGGGCACACCACCAACCAAAATGGCACAAAAAGACACTCTAAAACAGTAATACATATAGTTAATAGGTTTTTAAATGTATTTATACACTCAGTGTGAAACCTGGGCCTGTTTCGATGATCACAACATAGATATCCTGGCAGGAATGGCAGAAAGACACAAACTTCCCACACAGAACACCCATAACCAAGAGAAAATACCAAAAGAGTTTGGTGGGCATTGACCTTGAGTTCTGGAGTTGTAGTTCACCTATATCCAGAGAGCACTGTGGACTCAAACAATGTTGGATCAGGACCAAACTTGGCATGAATTCTCAAAATGCCCAAATGTGAACACAGATGGAATTTCGGGAAAATAGACCTTGACATTTGGGAGTTACAATTTCTGGGATTTATAGTTAACACACAATCAAAGAGCATCCTGAACTCTTGCAACAATGGAATTGAACCAAACCAAACAAAATTGAACTCTCATTACCAACAGAAAGTACTGAAAGGGTTTGCTTGGGAATTGACCTTGAGTTTGGAAGTTGTAGTTCACCTACACCCAGAGAGCACTGTGGACTCAAACAATGTTATGTTATGTTGTTTGTTTTCTGTCCAGAATCACAATGTTGGGAGGAGGCTCACCACTTTAAGGTCCCTAAAACAGGCATGGTAAAACTGTGCCCCTCTGGGTGCTTTGGACTTCAACTCCCACCATTCCTAACAGCCTGAGGCCCTTTCCTGCTTAAGTGGCTGAGGGGGGGAAAGGAAAAGGGCCTGAGGCTGCTAGAAATGGTGGGAGTTGGAGTCCAAAACACCTAGAATGTCCAAGTTTGCCCATGCCAGCTTTCGACAGGGACCCCCTTCCCCTTCGCGCCCTTTCTTCCCCCTCCTGCCAAACACTTACTTTTTCTTCTACACTGCCACTTCTGTCATCTGAGGGGGCAGTGTGAGCGTGTTCAGGAGGGGAGGGGGGAGGGAGGAAGACATGACCCGTGCGGGCGCTACTGCACAGACTCGCCTCAGAGCAAAGCGAGGCAAAGCGAGCAGAGCGAGGCTAGGAAGAAGGGAGCCCAAGTGGAGAAGAAAAAGTGTTCGGCAGGAGGGGGAAGAAAGGGTATTGGAGGTTCCAATTTCCCATGGCACACCTGATGGTCGCTCACAGCACACTAGTGTGCCACGGCACACTGGTTGGGAAACACTGCCTTAACCTACATGGCTGAGAGGAGAAGGAAAGAGACAAGATTTGTTTTGCCCAGGATACATCTACACCAGAGGTCAGGAACCTATGGCTCGGGAGCCAAATGTGGCTCTTTTCATGATTTTATCTGGCTCTCCAGAGCAGCCCGGGCCTCGGTTTCCCAGCATGCAGCCGAGTGGGGTGACGCAAATGCGTTGTGACTGCCACTTCCGCACCGCCATCGGCACCTCTTCCTCATGCCCCGCTGCTCTTGGGGCCCTGCGCCCTCTTCACCAGGGATGGTGGAATCCGGCAGCAGTGCCTTGTCCTCATCTTCCTCTTTGTCCTCCACCACGGGCCTCGGGGGAGGGGGTGGAGGCGGGCCTGGCCCTGGCGCCACGGACCCGGCCTCGCTGCCCCCGAGGGACGCCCAGCTCATCACCCTCATCGTTGGGTAGCTCAAGGGCAGCTGCCTCTTCGATGCCTTCTGGAGGGACTGCCTTGCCGACGTCGACGCCAAGGTCTGCCTTGGCCCCGCGCCCTCCTCCCCCTTCTTTCCTTCCTTCCTCTTCCTTTTCCCCTCCCTTTTTCTTTCATTTTTTTCCTCCTTCACTCACTACCTTCTTTCCTCCCTCCCTCTTCGTTCCTTCCTTCCTCTTCCATTCTTTCTTTCTCTCCTTCCTTTTCCCTCCCTCTCTCCCCTTCCTTCTTCCCTCCATTCTCCCTCTTCCTTCCTCTTTTTTCCTTTCTTTCTCTCCCTTTACCCTTTCCTTCTTCTTCTCTCCTTCCTTTTCCCTCCCTCTCTCCTCTTACTTCTTTCTTCTTTCTTCCATTCTCCCTTCCTTCCTCTTCTATTCTTTTTCCCCAAGTCTTCCTTTCCTTCTCCTTCCTTTCTTTTCACTTCCCTCTCTCCCCTTCTTTATTTTCTTCTTTTCCCTTCATTATTTTACTTTTTCCTCACTCCCTTTCCTTTCTTTTCCCTGCCCTTTCCTTTCCTCCCTTCCCATTTCCTTTTCTTTTCCCCTCCTTGTCTCTCTCCTGCTTTCCTTTTCTTCCTTTTCCATAGTTCGTTCTTCTTTTCTTTCTTCCTCCTTTATTTCCTCTATCTTTCTTTCTTTACCCCTTCCTTCCATCTTCTCTTCCTTCCCAGAGTCCTGAGCATGACTTTTGTAGAGCCCGGTCTGAAGTGTCCCATCATTCTGCCAGGGAATCCTTTTCTCATAGTATGTATGTATATACTCACATTTAGTTGAATTCAGTCTTAAAATATATTACATATATTATATGGCTCTTACTGAAATAAATTTCCAAATATTTTGCTTTCATGGCTCTCTGAGTCAAAAAGGTTCCCGACCTGATCTGCACTGTAGAATTAATGCAGTTTAACTTCCATGGCACTATGCTGTGGGGTCATGGAACATTTAGTTTTATAAGTGTTAGCCATCTGTCAATGAGAGCTCACAAAACTACAACTCCTAGCATTGCATAACATTGAACCATGGCTGTTAATGTGATGTCAAGCTGCATTAATACTACAGTGCAGATGCACCCAGAGTTTCTCTACTACAATTGCCCCCTAATGGTTCAGAAACACATGTGCAAGTGTGGGTGAATGAATGAATGAATGAATGAGACTTTATTTCCACCCCTCCCTAGTGGGGACTCAGGGTGGCTTACAACATATGGAGAGGCAAACACTCAATGTCGTATAAAAATACAAAATCGCATAAACCAAAAGATAAAACCCAGTTTACATTTACACAAGCAAAACGTGCGGTTACATACTTCTTTACTGTCCACACAACCATAGCAATGTAGGATAAAATAAATACAAATATGTAATTCTGCAGTCTGTAACATATTCTCTTGTTATGCTTGGTTTATTTGGCTTTTTAAGAAGAATACAATTTTGGGTTGCTGTGAGTTTTCCAGGCTGTATGGCCATGTTCCAGAAGCATTCCCTCCACATCTACAGAATCATCGAGTTAGAAGACACCTCGTGGGCCATCCGGTCCAACCCCCTGCCAAGACGCAGGAAAATCGCATTCAAAGCACCCCCAACTGATGGCCATCCAGCCTCTGTTTAAAAGCCTCCAAGGAAGGAGCCTCCATCACACTCCGGGGCAGAGAGTTCCACAGCTCTCACAGTCAGTAAGTTCTTCCTAATGTTCAGATGGAATCTCATTTCTTGTAGTTTGAAGCCATTGTTCCACATCCTAGTCTCCAGGGCAGCAGAATACAAGCTTGCTCCCTCCTCCCAGTGACTTCCTCATGGCTATACATGGCTATCATCAGAGGTGAGGTCTGATGGAAACTAGGCAAGTGAGGTTTATCTCTTAACTAGCTTGGGGACCCGGCGGTGCCCGGATGATTTGAGAAGTGCAGCAGGATGTAGAGTGGGTAATGGGGGCTCTGTGTGCCAAGTTTGGTCTTGATTCATCATTATTGGGAGTTGCAGTGCTATCATGAAATTACTAAGATAGTGCAAGTCCCATCATCTCTGGTCCACCCTCCCCCAAAGTGTAGTAAGGTGTAGATTGGGTTATGGGGGCTCTGTGTGCTAAGTTTGGTCTGTATTGGTGAATGGATGAGGGTTGCATTGTTTTTAGGAAGTGAGTGAAGGTACTTCAAGTCCCATCATCCGTGGTCCGTCTCACACAAAACTGCACCAGGATGTAGAGTGGGTCATGAGGGCTCTGTGTGCCAGATTTGCTGTTGATCAGTCATTGGATTAGGTTTGTAACAGGCTTGGAAAGTGAGGGAAGGTACTGCAAGTCCCATCATCCAAGTTCTGCCCCCCTCCAAACTTCAGTAGGATGTAGAGTGGGTCACTGGGGCTCTGTGTGCCAAGTGTGGTCTTTCTCGGTGTTTGTTGGGGGCCGCAGTGGTCTGTGGGAACAGAGGGGTGTGAAAGTACTACAAATCCCATCATCCATTGTCAGTCCTCCCCCGAACCTCACCAGGACGTGAAGCCAGTCATAGGGGTTATGTGTGCCAAGTTTGGTCGCGATCAGTAATTGGATGAGGGTCGCAGCGGACTTGGGAAGTGAGTAGAGGTACTTCAGGTCCCATCATCCATGGCCCAGCCTCCTCCGAACTGCACCAGGATGTAGAGTGGGTCATGGGGGCTGTGTGTGCTAAGTGTGGTCTGTATTGGTCCTTTTTGGTGGCCTCAGTGGTCTGTGGGAACCAAAGTGTTAGAAAGTACTACAAATCCCATAATCCGTTTTATTAAGGTATACAGAAACAGATACACAGATGTGAGAGTGTTTTCTGAATGTAGGGCAGCAGTTGAGGACTGCTCCAGATTGATGGTCGGGAAAATCTTAACTCAGCCTCAGGTATGATTCCAGGATCAGACTCTGTGCCTCAAAATTTAAGACTGCAGTTAAAGGTAAATGGTCACTTTCAGTTCGTATGACCACTTCAAAACTTGTGACTAGATTTAACAGATTATGTGATTCCATGAAATAGTCAATTGTTGATGCCCCCATTCCAGATGTGAAAGTGAATTTACCATATTTGTCTCCTTCAACTCCCCCATTCAAGATCTAAATTATTTGCCATTTGTAATAGACACAGGCCAGAGAAATTACATGTTTATATATCTGTGGGATGTCCAGGGTGGGAGAAAGAGCTCTTGTCTGCTTAAGGCAAGTATGAATGTTGCAATTGGGCACCTTGATTAGCATTGAATGACCTTACAGTTCAAAGCCTGGCTGGTTGCTGCCTGGGGGGATGCCTGGGTAAAAAGGTAAAGGTTTTCCCCTGTCATGAAGTCCAGTTGTGTCAGACTCTGGGGGTTGGTGCTCATCCCCATTTCTACTGAAGCCTCACCAATCCTTGTTTCTAAGAGCCAGCGTTGTTCATTTCTAGACACCTCCAAGGTCATGTGTCCAGCATGACTGCATGGAGCGCCGTTACCTTCCCACCAGAGCAGTACCTATTGATCTACTCACATTTGCATGTTTTCAAACTGCTAGATTGGCAGAAGCTGGGGCTAACAGCAGGAGCTCACCAGGCCTGGATTAAGTCTTTGTGGTGCCCTAGGCCACACATTGGAAGCCATGCCCCCGGGCCGATGCTGCGCATGCGCGTCAGAGGCCCTAGGGGCGGGACTTTGCTCCGTCTCTTCGTCGCTCGCGCCGGGCGCCGCTCCTTCCTTGAGTGAAGGAAGGAGAGGGGCAGGCGCGAGCGAGGAAGAGGCGGAGCGAAGCCGCGTAAGAGGCCCTAGGGGCGGGACTTCGCTCTGCCTCTTCGTTGCTTGTGTCGGGCGCCCCTCCTTCCTTCACTCAAGGAAGGAGCGGCACCTGGCGCAAGCGACGAAGAGGAGGAGCGAAGTCCCGCCCCTAGGGCCTCTGACGCAGCTTTGCTCCCCCTCTTCGTCGCTCGCGCCAGGCCGGGCGCCGCTCCTTCTTTGAGTGAAGGAAGGCGAGGGGCCGGCGCAAGCGACGAAGAGGGGGAGCAAAGCCGTGCCAGAGGCCCTAGGGGCCTATGGCACTCCGCACGCAGGCGCAGAAGCACCCGAAGATCAACCTTTTTTTAAAAAAATTGGCCGTGGCCTAGGGTGGCCTTATGGATGATACGGGCCTGGAGCTCACGACGTAAAACCCATCGATATAAGGACACAGGTTAATCATGGGGATGAGGCAGATTGGCACTCTTGTGCAATAGGAACCACAATCAAAGGTGACGGTCCTATTTCAATGATGGTTTGCTGCCTCGGAAGATAAAGTCCCATGTCTCCTGCAAGAAGTACAACATGGCACGTGGGTTCTGTAGAACCAGGCCAAACGAATTCTAAAGTTGGAGAACAGGACTACTAAGCAGGGTCCCTTCTTAGCAATTAAGCATCAAGGGGAAAGAGAAATCACTTTGCGAAAAGCCGCCATCCCAGGCAGCCGCAGAAACCTGCATAGTGGGGGTTATGAAAAAGAAAACAAATGACAGCAAAGAAAGGGGGATCAAGGTAAATCTTGAGACAGGCACACTGCATAGTAAGCAGGCGAGCGTCCTCAGCCACCTGAAGATTATCAGTTCCCCAGCCTCTTTCCAAGGTAAGAAAAGCTGAACACACGAAGCAACACACAAATAATGAAAACTGTCCTCCCTGCGTAGGCTGAAAGTAAGAGGCTTAGCTGATAAAATAACATCAAAACCATTATATTACTGCTTAGGAAAAACAGCCTCCCTCCTTTCTTCTCCCTCCCTTTCTTTCTGTGTACATCTTCAACAATGGTTTTGATTCTGTTTCACTAATGATTTCAGGAATGGTGGTCGGGACTTTGAGAACTATGGAGACTTCCAAATAACAAGACAGATTCTAGTCCTATTGAGTAGACATGTCCCTCCCACGGAATTATTGTGATTTTTGACTCTCATTCACACTTTGGAAAATCTTTCAGGGAATTATTTTTGCACAGAAATGAATGAGGGGATCTCTTTGTTGTTGGTGTGTGCCTTCAAATATTTTCTGACTTATAGCAACTTTGAGGCGAACTTGAAGCCCCCAGTGGTGTAGCGGGTTAAACTGCGGAACTTGCTAACCGTAAGGTCAGCAGTTCGAATCCCGGGAGCAGGGTGAGCTCCTGCTGTTAGCCCCAGCTTGTCAACCTAGTAGTTCGAAAACATGCAAATGTGAGATCAATAGGTACCTCTCCAGCAGGAAGGTAGTGGTTCTCCATGCAGTTATGCAGGCCACATGACCTTGGAGATGTCTACAGATAACAGGTGGGATGAGCACGACCCCCCAGAGTCAGGCATGACTAGACTTAACGTCAAGGGGAATCCTTTACCTTTATATTTTAAGGCGAACCTAGTGAGGGATTTTCTTGGCAGAATTTGTTTACAGTCAGTTTGCCTTTGCCTTCCTCTAAGGCTGAGAGAGTGTGTCATGTCCAGGGTCACCCAGCGGGTTTCCATAGGCAAGCAGGGATTTGAACCCTGTTTTCTCAGTGTATCAATCCAATAATCAACCACTACACCAGTGTTTCCCAACCAGTGTGCCGTGGCACACTAGTGTGCCATGAGAGATCATCAGGTGTGCTGTGGGAAATTGGCACTCTTCCCCCTCCTAGCAGCTCTTTCTCCTTCTTGTCCTCCCCAAAGATCCTCCCCGAGGCAAAGGAAGGGCTTCGCCGAATGCTACGGCCAGGCCCGCCTTGAGGAAGCTTTCAGGAGCCTCGACTCAGGACTGCTTCAGCCTCCCCATACGTTTCATAGATCTGTGTGGCCTCTTTCGCTGCCTCCCTCCTCCCTCCGCAAAAGCAGAGCACTGGGCAGAAGTGATTGAGTCGACGTTTTCGCGTTGGCTTGGATTTCTCACGAGAACAAAGCCGGAAGCTCCACAACGGTGAATTGGGCAGTGAGCAAACCTGGGAGCATTGGGAGGCTGAAGCATTCACAGGTTTCCAAGAAACAAATTGAGCCTCTCCGCTTGGAAATGTTTGTGCCCCCCCCCCCGTCCCCCCGTCCCCGGAACTGTTTATAACAGCTTCATGACATCCATAGTTAACTGGAAGCAAATTTCACTCAGGGTGAAATTTCACAAGGATCTGGAGAACAAGCCTTATGAGGAGCAGCTTGAAGAGCTGGGCATGTTTAGCCTGAAAAAGAGAAGGCTGAGAGAAGACATGATAGCCATGTATAAGTATGTGAGAGGAAGTCATATATATGTTGTGTTCATCGAAACAGGCCCAGGTTTCACACTGAGTATATAAATACATTTAAAAACATATTAACTATATTTATTACTGTGTTAGAGTGTCATTTTGTGTCGTTTTGGTTGGTGGTTTGCCCCAGGATTTTGTAAATGTAAAAAATGTGCCACGGCTCAAAAAAGGTTGAAAAACACTGCAGTACACTATTCTGGCTTTCGTTATGATGAAAACACATTCTGTATACACCTTTGTTATTGAGAAATCGGACTCCTAAATTATGAATTTGGTTCTATTGAGACATACAGGTAGCAAGCATTGGATTTTGCCATGCCTACTAGTAACCTTTCATGAATATTGCCTCACCACACCTAGGACTTCAGGAGATAACCTCACAATTACTATAACCCCTAATAATGCATTCACACATCTAACAATGGAGCTAAATAGAAGGTCACAGAAGTTGCCCACAACACATTCTTTAGTCCTCCTCCTGGGAACCCATTCAGGTTTGTTAATACCCATTGCTACCCATTGTGTCACCAGCATGGACCATTGTCCACCCCAGGCTGGGGAAACGGCCATCATCAGTATCCATTACCTCAAATGCACCCACATTTTTTCCTTCACATACCCCATGAAAGGCAGAACCAGAAGCTACCACAAAACTTCAAACAGAGCAATGACAATTTATTAAATTTCCCTCCAAACCTGGAGGCCAATCAACAACAACAACAGATGGTGCATCCCAACCAACCAGCCTACAGATCTTGCCTGCCATTACCATTGACCTGAACCAATTGACACTAAGGAAGGGGTGCCCATTACATCGATCGCGATCGACTGGTCGATCGCGAAGGACATAATGGTGACTCGCAGGCAGGGATATGGCGCTGCTCCTGCTGTTGCTGCTTGCGGGGGGGAGAGAAGGAGGAGGAGGAAGGGCCAGGCGGTGGTGGCGAAGAAGAAGGGGCCAGGGCGCCGCCTCCTTCGGCCGTTTCCCCTCCCCGCGTGCCAGCCAGCCTCCAATCGGGAGCGCGGCTGCTCTGCAGAAGCCCCGCCCCGCACGCTCGAGGGAGGGAGGAGGGAAGGGTGAGGTCACTCGGGCGCCCTTCCCTGCGGCCGCCACTTTAGGAGGAGGAAAGGCTGGCAGAGAGGCTGAGGTGAGCGGAGGGAGGTCGGAAAGGGTTGGAGTGTCCCCCTCCCCATGAGGAAGAGGCCCACCCACCCGCATATTGAGGATTTGTGCCAAGTTTGGTCCAGCTCCACCATTATTTGAGTCCACAGTGCTCTCTGGATGTAGGTGAACTACAACTCCCAAACGTCAAGGTCTATTTCCCCCAAACTCCATGCGTGTTTATAGTTGGGCATATTGAGTATTCGTGCCAAGTTTGGTGCAGATCCATCATTCTTTGAGTCCACAGTGCTCTCTGGATGTAGGTGAACTACAACTCCCAAACTCAAGGTAAATTCTCACCAAACCTTTCTAGTGTTTTCTGTTGGTCATAGGAGTCCTGTGTGCCTCATTTGTAGGTTAACTATAAATCCCAGCAACTACAACTCCCAAATGAGAAAATCATTTTTTTAGTGATGGTCACTCCTTGTAGGTGTCTTGTGGCCAAATTTGGCAGCAATTCGTTCAGTAGTAAGAAATCAGTTTGTGTGTGTCAACTGTAAAATAGGATGTGTGGAAGGGCCCTGGCAGAAGGAGGTTGGACTGGATGGCCCTTGCAGGTCTCCTCCTATTCTAGGAACCCGTTGTTGTTGTTGTTGTTGTTGTTGTCAGAGGCTGAATGGCCATCTGTGAGGAATGCTTTGATTGTGTTTTTCCCTTATGGCAGAAGGAGGTTGGACTGGATGGCCCTTGGAGGTCTCCTTCTACTCTAGGAACCTATTGTTGTTGTTGTTACTATTATTATTATTATTATTAGTAGTAGTAGTAGTAGTAGCAGAGGCTGAATGAATATTATCATCATTATTATTATGAATAAATTCAGGGGCTGATTATACTCACATTTAGTTGAATTCAGTCTTAAAATATATTATATAGCTCTCACTGAAATACATTTCCAAATATTTTGCTTTTATGGCTCTCTGAGTAGTGGGTAGATAGATCATTTTGACTTGGTTGTTTTATAAGTAGCTTGCATGCTGAAAAAGTGTGAGCACCCCTGCACTAAGGGCAGCAGAAGTCCTTTGTTTCAAACGGTTGTTATACATATTTCTGCATGTGTGCATTGAGGGCTGTCGGTTCTTTGGAGGGCTATCTCTGCTGACATGCTGTCTGGCCATTGAGAATAAAACCTCTGATTTTGCCTTCAGCTTGTCTGTGTCTTATCCGGACCTTTGGAAGCTTGGCACTCTTGATCCCGGACCCACAGATTTAGCAGAATTGAAATCACATGATACTTTTATAATGTATTTTCTACAGGCACAGAAATGGCATCTGTTTCCCAGGAGCTGAAAGAATGATTTAGGGAATAATTATTTTCAGGAGCAGGGAGGTATCGGCATTGTGTCTTCAGGCCACAAAGGTTTGGGCTTATGGGCCACGGTTTACTCACCCTTGTTTTAAAGCATTTCTTTGATTGCTGGAAAGGCAATCATATCGATAAGAAAATAGTCCTTGTTTACAAACTAAAAAAGAAAAGGGAGGAAGGCATGGAGAGCGGACAGGAAAATGACCCCTCAGTAGTATTTCTTAATCTTATACAAATCTTATATTGACCAAAAGTAATTGAATTATGATACTGTAATCACCATGGCCAATCAATTACTAGTATTACTGCTGTTGACTCTCAGCTGTATTTTCTATGAATATAAATGATAAAATTTAGGGTAAAATCAAATATGGGGGTTGCATTGTGTCAAGTCACACCAGTGTCATGATTCCACCCATATACTGGATTGCATGGTTATACTTTTAACTACACAGCTTACCTCACACCAGCACACGGCTCCATTATGCATGGTTGATAGACCCTAAACAAAGACCAAGATCATGTATGGAAAAGTCATAGTATAAACATTCCAGAATTGAAACTTGCAAACCGCCCAAACCACTGTTGAGATGCTGCGGCCCACCTCCCATGGGCCATTCAGTGGCGGGTGGAGAGTTTGAGGAGTATCTGATGATGATGCTCCTCAATCCATGAGGAGAGGTGGACAAGAAATAAAATTATTATTATTAGTAGTAGTAGTAGTATTTATTTATTTATTTACATCATTTATATTCCGCCCTTCTCACCCCGCAGGGGACTCAGGGCAGATCACAATGCACATATACAGGCAAACATTCAATGCCATAGACATACAACATATATAGACAGACAACGAGCTACACCAGTGTTTCCCAATCAATGTGCCGTGGCACACTAGTGTGCCGTGAGCGATCATCAGGTGTGCCGTGGGAAATGGGAACCTCCAATACCCTTTCTTCCCCCTCGTGCCGAACACTTTTTCTTCTCCACTCAGCCTCCCTTCTTCCCAGTCTCGCTCTGCTCGCTTTGTCTCGCTTTGCTCTGGGGCGAGTCTGCGCAGTAGCGCCCGTACGGGTCACATCTTCCTCCCTCCCCCCCTCCCCTCCTGAGCACGCTCACGCTGCCCCCTCAGATCAAAATGGCGGCAGAAGTGGCAGTGTAGAAGAAAAAGTAAGTCTTTGGCAGGAGGGGCAAGAAAGGGCGCAAAGAGGAAGGGGGAAGAAGAGGTCTCTGTCAATGCTGGCATGGGCAAACTTGGACCTTCCAGGTGTTTTGGACTCAAACTCCCACCATTCCTAGCAGCCTCAGGCTCCCCCCCCCCCTCAGCCATTTAAGCAGGAAAGCGCATCAGGCTGTTAGGAATGGTGGGAATTGAAGTCCAAAGCACCCAGAGGGCCAAAGTTTTCCCATGCCTGTTTTAGGGACCTTAAAGTGGTGAGCCTCCTTTCAACATTGTGATTCTGGATAGAAAACAAACAAAAACATTACATTACATTACATTGTTTGAGTCCACAGTGCTCTCTGGGTGTAGGTAAACTACAACTTCCAAACTCAAGGTCAATTCCCAAGCAAACCTTTTCAGTACTTTCTGTTGGTAATGTGTGCCAAGTTTGGTTCAATTGCATTGTTGCAAGAGTTCAGGATGCTCTTTGATTGTGTGTTAACTATAATTCCCAGAAATTGTAACTCTCAAATGTCAAGGTCTATTTTCCCCAAACTCCATCTGTGTTCACATTTGGGCATATTGAGTATTCATGCCAAGTTTGGTTCTGATCCAACATTGTTTGAGTCCACAGTGCTCTCTGGATAGGATATAGGTGAACTACAACCTCAAAACCCAAGGTCAATGCCCACCAAACTCTTATAGTATTTTCTCTTGGTTATGGGAGTTCTGTGTGGGAAGTTTGTGTCTTTCTGCCATTCTTGCCAGGATATCTATGTTGTGTTCATCGAAACAGGTCCAGGTTTCACACTGAGTGTATAAATACATTTAAACACATATTAACTATATATATTACTGTGTTAGAATGTCATTTTGTGTGGTGGTGGTGGTGTGCCCCAGGATTTTGTAAATGTAAAAAATGTGCCGTGGCTCAAAAAAGGTTGAAAAACACTAAGCTACACAATTGGTCGAGAGCTCACCCCCGACCCAGGCAGGCTTCGAACTCATGACTTTCTAGTCAGTAGAGATCTTATGCAGCTGACTCCCAGCCAGCTGCGCCACATTCCCGGTGCAGTAGCAGTAGTAGTAGCAGCAGCAGCAGTAGTATTTGAAACACAAAAAGATTAGTACCCAGCAAACAAGGTCACTCTGCATGCAGATCCCAGTAGGGTAGCCTTTTATAGCTGACAGATGGTAATTTTGTCAGTGCCGATTTTGTTTAAGTGCAGGCCAAGGTCTTTAGGCACTGCACCCAATGTACCGATCACCACTGGTACCACCTTGACTGGCTTGTGCCAGAGTCTTTGCAGTTCGATCTTTAAATCCTCATATCGTGTCAGCTTTTCCGGTTGTTTCTCTATTATTATTATTATTATTATTATTTTCCTGCCTCTTCTAAAGAAAACTCAAAGTGGCTAAAGAAGCATTCGGCTATATTCTCATAGCCAGACACAAACTGTTGACATCTGCTGAGAATCCTCCAGAGATCTCAGATTATGATGCCATTTGTCTGTGTGAAACAAGAAGCTGGAGAAGTCTGGGTAGAGCCAATCAATCACAACATATGGAGCTGAGAGGGCACCACATGCTTCAGAACCTTACCCCCAAAAGAAATAGTGGAGACAGGCTGGTAGTTATCTATTGTACTCGGATTCAGATTCACCACACCTTCTTTGAGGCAGGATGGAACTCCACCATGCGCCAAAGAGGCATTTGCTATTCCCATTAACTCATAAAATCGGTCTTTCTGTGGCTGTTTAATAAGACAAGAAAGTAAAGGGTTCCGTGTATATGTGTTGGCTCTTACTCCGTGAAGGATCTTACCCACATCTTCAAGCCACACAACCTGAAACTTATTCACTAACATAAGACATGCAGAAGATGACATCCACTGGAACGGTATCAACCACAGCATCCCGATTGGAATGGATCCAAACGATGTCACCCATAAAGCGGGCTGCTAAGTGGTCTGAAATCTCATCCAGTGGAGCAGAGCATGAAAGGCTGCTAACCACGTAATGCTCCATCTGAACATTAGGAAGAACTTCCTGACTGTGACAGCTGTTCAGCAGTGGAACTCTCTGCGCCGGAATGTGGTGGAAGCTTCTTCTTTAGGGGCTTTTAAACAGAGGCTGGATGGCCATCTGTCAGGGTGCTTTGAATGCAATTTTCCTGCTTCTTCAGAAGGGGTTGGACTGGATGGCCCACGAGGTCTCTTCCAACGCAATGATTCTATGATTCTAAGACAATTCCACTGGAATTTTTTTTCCATGTCAGGAGTGACTTGAGAAACTGCAAGTCACTTCTGGTGTGAGAGAATTTGCCATTTGCAAGGATGTTGCCCAGGGGATAGCTGGATGTTTTGCCATTCTGTGGGAGACTTCTCTCATGCCCCTGCATGAGAAGCCGGAGCTGACAGACGGGAGCTCATCCCGCTCCTCAGATTCGAACCACCAACTTTTTGGTCAGCAGTCCTGATGACACAAGGGTTTAACCCATTGTGCCACCAGGGACATCATAGAAGCAGAATGGTGGCACCCACTGGATGGCACCATGGAAACACAATGGAGACAGGAAAGAATATTTCTTCACTTGCTAATAGACTTGCTCTGGGTATTTCACTATCAATTAGTCTCTGTCCGACTTCATTGCTAAGAGCTGCTTAGTGAACTAAGAACTTGCTTGGCTCCACTCCATGAGAGGGGCCATTTCCCTATTCCAAATACTCCATAGGTTTGCCTACCAAAGAAACAAGCCATTCCCAAAGAACCACCAGAAATCCATCAGGATCCCATAAAACTTTCGTGATGAACCATCTTATTTATTTATTTCGGCTTATTAGTCGCCCCTTCCGTCAGGCTCGGGGCGACTTACATGTGCTAAAAACCATAAAAACACTATAAAAACAACGTACCAACATCCACACATTAAAATTGTACAGTACACATACACACCAAGATAACTCCTATGGCCTACATTACATAGTGAATGGCCTAGAGTTATTTACCGACCGAACGCCTGTACAAACAGGAGGGTTTTACAAGCCTTACAGAAGGCTAACAAATTGGACAGCGGGGTAAAGAACGTTCCATAAAACTGGCGCGATGGCACTAAAAGCCCTCCTCCGCGTTGAAGTCAGGTGGAGGGATTGACAACTCGGCACCACAAGAACGTTCAAAGACTCAGGTCGCAGTGGTCTTGGGGGACTGTATTGGGAGAGGCGGTCCCTTAGGTACACTGGCCCCAGACCATTCAAGGCCTTAAAGGTCAAAACCAGCACTTTGAAGGTGATCCGGTGCTCTTGGAAGCCAGTGCAGTTCGCGCAGAACAGATGTAATGTGGCAGCGAGATGGAAGGCCTGCCACCAGCAGAGCTGCAGAGTTCTGCACCAGCTTAAGCTTCCGGATCACCGACAAAGGAAGGCCAATGTAGAAAGCATTACAGTAGTCCAATCTTGAGATGACCGTGGCTTGGACCACTGTGGCTAGGTCATGATGGGACAGATAGGGAGCCAGCTTCCTCGCCTGTCGGAGATGGTGGAAAGCTACTCCGCTGATGATGGAGATATGCTTCTCCATCAACAGTTGGGAGTCAAGAGTGACTCCCAGACTCTTCACAGATGGCAACCGGCATAGCGTCGCACCATCCAGGGTTGGGAGCTGGATCTCTCCTGTACCCAGACGACCCAGCCACAGGATCTCCATCTTAGCCGGATTCACCTTCAACCTACTGGCTCGCAGCCATCCAGTAACGGCTTCAAGGCAACGATGGAAATTATTGGGTACGGAGTTGGGCCGGCCGTCCATCCCCAGAATGAGCTGAGTGTCATCCGCGTATTGGTGACACCCCATCCCGAAGATGCATATCAACTGAGCAAGTGGTTGGACATATATGTTAAATAATAAAGAGGAGAGGATTGCCCCTTGAGGCACCCCACAAAGGAGGGGGGCACCCCCCGAGAAAACCTTGCCCCTTCTCACTCGCTGTAGCAGGTTCCAGAGGAAGGAGGACAACCAATTAAGGACTGCCCCCCTCACCCCGGCAAGAGGGTGGGTCAAAAGATCGTAATCAATGGTATCGAACGCTGCCGTGAGGTCCAATAGCACGAGCAGCGCCGATCCACCCTGATCTAGTTGGCAACGCAGCTTGTCTGTGATGACGACCAGCACCGTCTCCGTCCCATGCCCTGAACGGAAGCTGGACTGGAAGGGGTCTAGCCAAGTTGCATCATCTAGGTAGGACTGCAACTGCTCAATTGCTGCCCTTTCAACCACCTTGCCCAGGAACGATACATTCGACACCAGGCGGTAGTTGGAAGGGACCGACGGATCTAAACTCGGCTTCTTCGGCAATGGAGTGACCACTGCCTCTTTCAATCCCTCTGGAAACACTCCCTGCTCAAGGGAGGTGTTAACTAGTTTCAACAGAGGGTCACGCAACTCCTCCAGGCAAGCTTTCACCAGCCTGGAGGGGCACGGATCGAGGGAGCAAGTGGTCGGTCTAGTTGCAGTAACTCTCCTATCAACAGCTTCTGCCGAAACCGGTCAAAGGTGGGCCCGGCAAGAGGCCACGGAGTCTCAAGTTCACTGACTTAACTGACTTAACTGGAACCCCAAACCAGTGAATCTTTTGGATCACAGTCCCCAGCAACTCGTCAACAAACATGACCAGTAATCGATCACCCCATGTTCTGAATTAGATTGGCCACAATTCTGGTCTGGTCTAGTAGGGTCCTTTGTATTTCTGGAACTAAAGCGATTCCCTACTGTTAGACAGAAAGGTCAGCTTGAATGTTTTCCATTTTCATTCCTTGTCATACTTACACACCAGGATGAAAATGCCATCAAAGAAGTAAATAACTTGGCTCTGCACTCGCCTGCAATTAAAATGTGCCCCTACTAATGAATCCGGCTTTCCATTATTCACCTCCTGATTAAAGTTTGCATCCTTAATATTTTGAAGTCATCTTTTAATTACTTATTACCCCCAGCAATATCCCCCTTTGCCAGAACAGAGACACAGTAAATGAGTTGAACTGTGGGTCACCAGTTATTAATTTGCACGCCTGATTCATGAGGTTCTTCGTAAGTTAAAACCAATCTCCTCAAATTCAGGAAGGAAACACCACCCTTGTATCAAGGGAAGACTGACACATGAAGGAGGGCAACCACTCATGCTTTGCTGCCCCACAGAGCAGGGCGAGATCGAATGGACTTACTTAATTGGAGAGTAAAATTTTGTGGAGCACTAAGAAAAGGGTCTTAATACAAGGGTGGGTCAATAAGTCTGTGACTTTTTTGAATTTCTCGCCTCTTAACTGAAAGGGCAGCACTGCTCCTGTCAACAGGCACCTGTCAGTTGACTTCTGTCAAAATTTGAACAAGTTGCGTCATTTCGTTTGTGTTTGACAGCCATTGATAGCAGACTACCGCGTGATTTGAGGAGAAAATGGAAAAAAGTGAATTTTGTGTTCTCATTAAGCATTTTTTTTGCGGAAAAAAACCATCACTCAAACCAAGGATAAGCTTGATAAATACTATGAGGACTCTGCACCATCCATTTCAATGGTTAAAAAGTGATTTACTGAATTTCGTTGTGGCCGTACAAGCATGGAAGATGCTGAATGTTCTGGACTCCCAGTTGAGGTCTCTACATCCGAAACAATTGAAAAAAATCACGATATGGTGTTGGCCGATCGGAGATTGAAAGTGCAAGAGATTGTGGAAGCCATAGGCATCTCACATGGCTCAGTGGTTTCAATTTTAAATGATCACTTGGGTATGAGAAAGCTTTCCGCAAGATGGGTGCCGCGTTTGCTCACAATCGACCACAAACGCAATCGTGTGACAATTTTGCATGAGTGTTTGGCGTTGTTCAACTGCAATATGGATGAGTTTTTGCGCCGTTTTGTAACCGTGGACGAAACGTGATCCACCATAACACACCAGAGACTAAACAGCAGTCAAAACAGTGGGTTTCTCGGGGTGAATCGGCGCCAAAGAAGGCCAAGGTGGGTTTGTCAGCCAATAAAGTCACGGCAACCGCTTTTTGGAATGCACGTGGTATAATCCACATTGACTACCTTCAAAAGGGTAAAACAATCAATGGCGGATATTATGCCAACTTATTGGGTCGATTTAATGAGGATTTGACAGAAACCGACAGCATTTGGCCAAGAAAATGTTCTTTTCCACCAGGACAATGCAAGGGTGCACACATGTGCAGTTGCCATGGCAACAATCCATGAATTGGGATACGAATAGCTCCCTCATACGCCCTATTCTCCGGATTTAGCCCCAAGTGACTATTTCTTGTTTCCAAACCTGAAGAAATGGCTCGGCGGAAAGAGATTTGACTCCAACGATGAAATCATCTCACAAAGAAATACCTATTTTGATGACCTCAACAAATCTTATTTTTTTTGGAAGGGATAAAAGAATTGGAGAAATGTTGGACAAAGTGTATAGAGCTCAAAAGAGACTACGTTGAAAAACAAAATGATTTTTTTAATCCAAAAACTTGTGTTTCATTCAAAAAGTCACAGACTTATTGACCCGCCCTCGTAGCATGAGCAATTGAACAATTGCTGACCGATGGGCCAATATAAAAAGATTTTCAGCCAAGGTAATCCACGCATGTGTTGAAAATGCTTGGAATCAATAGTGGAGAAGCTTTGCCCTTCCAGTGTTTTGTGCTATACTTCCTATAATCCCTATGAAATTGGCTGTGCTGGATAGATCTGGTGGGAGTTATAGGGTAAAACATCTGGAGGAGTAAAAATTCCCCATTCTTGTTCTAGATAAGTGTTTCTAAACCTTCCTAATGAAGTGATTCACAACCCACAACCATAAAAAAATTTGTTACTACTTCACAACTGTAATTTTGCTACTGTTATGAATTGTAATATAAGTATCTGATATGCAGGATGTATTTTCATTTACTGGACCAAATTTGGCACAAATACCCAATACACTCAAATTTGAATACTGCTGGGGTTGGAAAGGGTATGATTTTGTCATATGGGAGTTGTAGTTGCTGGGATTTATGGTTCAATGGAAGAGCATTCTGAACTCCACCAATGACAGAATTGAACCAAACTTGACACACAGAACTCCGACGACCGAACAGCAAGTACTGAAAGGGTTTGCTGGGCACTGTTTTGGAGTTGTAGATCACCTACTGTACATCCAGAGAGCACGGTGGAATCAAACAATGATGGATCTGGACCAAACTTGGCACGAATACTCAATATGCCCAAATGTGAACACTGGTGGAGTTTGTGGAAAACAGTACTAGATATTTGGGAGTTGCAGTTGCTGGGATTTATAGTTCACCTACAATCAAAGAGCATTCTGAACGCCACCAATGATAGAATTGGGCCAAACTTCCCACACAGAACCCCTCTGCCTTGAAGGGACTCACTGGCGTGAGCAGCCTTACGTGCTCTCCCTCACCCGCACATGTGCACCACACTGCCATGCATCAAGCACGCCTGCTCTCCCCTCCCTGCTTGGAGTCCCTTGGCTGAGAGGCCGGCCAATCAGAGTGAGGAAGGGAATTTGGTGGGAGGATTCACCGGCTGTTTCCAAAAAGGAAGAGAAGGACAGACAGATAGATCTTCTGCCTTCTCTGCCAAAGGGGTTTCTAAGACCATCAAAGTATTTTCTGATGGTCTTTGGCAACCCCTATGAACCCCGGGTTTCCAACTCCCAGGTTGAGAAATGCTGTTCTAGATCATGATTTTGAAGGGAAAACATGAAAGCTAAACCAGTTTGACTGGCAGAAGGAAAACAGAATGGTCCATTCTGGGAACGGAGGCTTAAATGAGCAAGCAGCCTCATTAGGGGAACTAGAGCAAATGTAATCCAAAAATGCTGTTTAGAATAAAATCTTCTGTAAATGGTTCCCAATAGTACCCATAGTTATGTGTGTGCTCACTTTAAATGTACATAACAGATCATTTGGACAATTTTTTAATACAGTATTAAGACTGTAGGACTCCCAGGATAAACTAAATGTGCATTAATTAACCTGCAAATATCCAGCCCAACAAGTTGCTTGTTCATCGGCTCAGGTGGAAAAAAATGTATTTACAGTTGTCATTGCTCAGAGCCAGCCTTGGCAAGAAACAATCCGGTTTCAGACTATTTGGAAAATTACTGTTAAAAAGCCATTTGGTGTCGTTAATTGTTACATTAAAATGCAACATTTGTTACTTTTTAATTACTTTTTATGACTAGGGACATCTCGTGGATAAAAGAATCTTTCCCAAAAGGCCTAAAAAGTAATGTTCTATTTAGTCGGTTAAGGCAGTGTTTCCCAACCTTTTTTGAGCCGCGGCACACTTTTTACATTTGCAAAATCCTGGGGCACACCACCAACCAAAATGACACAAAATGACACTCTAACACAGTAATACAAATAGTTAATATGTTTTTAAATGTATTTTTACACTCAGTGTGAAACCTGGGCCTGCTTCGATGACACAACATAGATATCCTGGCAGGAATGGCAGAAAGACACAAACTTCCCACACAGAACTCCCATAACCAAGAGAAAATGCTATAAGAGTTTGGTGGGCATGGACCTTGAGTTTTGGAGTTGTAGTTCACCTATATCCAGAGAGCACTGTGGACTCAAACAATGTTGGATCAGGACTAAACTTGGCATGAATACTCAATATGCCCAAATATGAACCCAGATGGAGTTCAGGGGAAATGGACCTTGACATTTGGGAGTTGAGGTTGCTGGGATTTATAGTTCCCCTACAATCAAAGAGCATTCTGAACCCCACCAATGATAGAACTGGGCCAAACTTCCCACACAGAACCCCCAAGAGACAAGAGGGGGGCTCTACTTGGGGAAAGGGAGGTGGGCCTTCCCAATGCATGGAGAGGGAGAGACCAAGTAGACAACAGGTAGGGAGGGGTGTGTGTGTTTGTAATTTTGTGCCTTTATCAAGGTAGGTTTCTTAGGGTTTTTATACTTCAACACACTAGACTCCCCCCCCCCCTTCCCTGGAGGTTCCAATTTCCCACG
Organism: Anolis apletophallus; assembly: GCA_030556195.1. Classification (NCBI taxonomy): domain Eukaryota; kingdom Metazoa; phylum Chordata; class Lepidosauria; order Squamata; family Anolidae; genus Anolis; species Anolis apletophallus. The sequence goes on from JARBWK010000002.1 coordinate 185,785,843, forward strand.
GCACACTGGTTGGGAAACACTGAGTTAAGGTGTCCTAAGTTTATTTATTTATTTATTTACTTATGCTTCAAACTTTTATACCACCACTCCCCGAGGGCTCGGAGCGGTTTACATAGTTTGACACATAACAAGAAAAAGCAGCAGAATAGAATAAAAAAGATTAATTACATAACGACAAAGGGGAGGTGTATAGGGATAGAAGACATTAAAAGTGGCAGGACATGGGTCTGGGTGAACTCAGAACCCGCATAGACCGATGTGCTGCCAGAGAGGCCGTCTAATGGTGGCATCTGTCATACAATCAAAAGAAGGTAGTTGTGGGGTTCCCAAAAAGTTATGACGAATCTCTAGCCTAGAGGGAGGGAAGTCATCTCTACCCTCTGATCCCAGTGACTCAAAGGTAGGTCTCCTGCCTGTTGGAATGTCCTGTTTCCAGGGCTGGGGACTCACCGGAGAGTGCTCCCAGCACCTGGAATTTGTGTTCCAGAAAGTCCTAGAATGGAACCTCCTCCGCATCCTTGACTTGAACACTCTAGGCTTCTTCCACCCTAGAGGTCCAGCGGAGGTCTCTACAGTCCTGGGGGCTCTGTGGTCACAAAGGATCGCTGGCCTGCTCTGATGTTGGATGGCCTGGGAGGTTTCCCGGCAATTTAGCTGTAACCATCACGCTGTTGAACCATCTTGTAATTAACCATACGCTCTCGTGCCTCAGTTGAAGAACCAATACCATCTGTGCATGTTAAGTTAATAAATGTTTAACTTATTAGCTTTAAAAGAGAAGCCTCTGTTGTGCTCTTTCCATCGGCTGTGTGATTCCAGTTCCAGTGTCTTTCATGTTCCCCATTTATACAAGAAGTTTTACCCCAGTATTCCTCTTAGTTTAAGTTGGTGAAGATTAATAGAGCCTAGCTGAAGGGTGGTTTTATATAAGAAAATCCTAGAATTAATATTTTAGGTTGGTGGTAGCGAACCGAGAAGAGTTTTTAAATCCTCCAGACTTTAATTTAAGAACCAAGTCGTCACAGCATCCCTTTAGAAATTCTCACATGGTTGACCAAATTCTGATATACATTTATTTGTTTACTTGCTTTTGAATTTCTATCTGGCCATTCTCTAAAATGGAGTATTCTATTCATACACTTCCTTTAAAAAAATTCAACCCAGAAAACCACCACTTCCTGGCAGGAATGTTCACCTGCCAGAAATCAGCTCCACCCACCACTCATCCTTTGCATGCCTAAAAGTCCAGATTTCTAAAAATAAATCTTGTTAGAAAACACAAAAGGTGTTTTAAATGGATTGAAATCCAAAGAAATTTATGTGTCAGATTTGCAGCGTCTACAAGTTAAGTTTTAGTCCATAAGTATATGTCCTTTCTACCTGCTTAGAAGTCTGATTTGTGATTGTGGCACTATTGCCATGACCACAAATTGTCCTGAAAATCACCTTAAAAGTCCCCCCCCTTTTCTCTTTAATAATTCCATTTTGTGTTGTTTTTATGGATGACTAGCATATATATCCAGGATGGCCTAAGTGTCAGAGGTGCCATGGCTCAGAGAAGTCCTTTCTCCATCTGAACAAAGTTTGATAGATACCTCAATATATAGTGTTTGGACAATGATTTGGTCTGTTCTAGTGAGTCTACCTGGTGATTATATCACATTTTATCACAATTATACAGTCATATTGGCAAAGATATCATCATAATACAGTTCAAAACAATAATAGCGGTGACTGGGCTCACATAGGAGTGAACCAGGACGCCAAGCTCGGAGAGAATGTATGGGAAAAGGCTCAGGCACAGTCCCGGATGCCTTTCCTGCGAGATAATAATGTCCAAAGAAATGTTGTCCACAAGTGTGGTCTCACAATTATAGTTGGTGTGCAGGGAAAGACGTCATGGGGCCGATGTGGGTCCAATGGTAGGGGCATCCAGATGCCGAAATCTCGCGCAGCGTCACGTTGGGACTTGGACACTAGAGTTACAGTAATGTATAGATTACAATGCAAATATTACATAAACTAAATAAGTACATATAGCGCTACTAAAAAGGGAACAGCCAGGGTCATGGGGAAAATATCTAAGCAGCATGATGCGGAAGAGACAGGCCCTAGCTCCGACGGTCGCCAACATTTTTGTAGGGGCCCTGGAACATAATTTTCTTTTCTCGGATGAACATAGCCAATTTTCCAGCCACATTATACATTTTTTCAGGTATATAGATGATATACTATGCATCGTGGATGGCTTACCTGTCCAAACATATCTCCCCCTATGAACCATCTCAGAGGTTAAGATCTTCTGGGGAGGTCCTGCTCTCGGTCCCATCTCCTTTGCAGGCGTGACTGGTGGGGGTGAGTGTGATGAGGTGGTTATTTGTGTTATATTAAGTGGTCATGTTATGGACAGACCACAAAGGATTGGCTGTGATAATGGAGGCAGTTCCCTCCTGGGGGAATGTGTTGCCATGGTGATGGTGGGCGGAGCCAACCAGAAGGCTAGCTCGGAATTCTTAGAGAGAGTCAGTGGGTGCCTGGCTGTCAAGCCAGAAGGGTCGGTTAGATTCTGCTCTGAGTAGAGGAGTAGGAATCACATTATTGAAACTGCAGAGAGCAGTGAGAGTTTTCCTGTCAGCGAAGCGAGAGTGTAGCTTCGGCTGGGGAATCTGTTTTGAGAGCTGTAGGGAGACAGTTCTGGTGGGCTGAGCTTGCGAGCCAGTCTGTTTATATAAAGCCTGAGGGCTAGATAGAGGCAAGGTGCCTTTAGAAGGCAAGAGTGCCTATACATTGGGATATAGAGAAGCTGTTCTGGCTGAATAATAGCCCTAGTTAAACTTTGTAACCTTTTAAAGTCGTGCCTCTTCGGAAGAGTTATATAAAGTATCAAGCCAAGTTTTGTGCCCAGTTGTGTGAAATAAACTATTTAAGTTTTGATTCAAAACTCTCTCCCCGTGACTTCATTTGGATTGCCAGTCTCCTCACTACTCTTTATAATTCCGGTGGTCAAGAAAAGATAATTGGTGGCAGCGAATACAGGTTAAAGACGAAATCATCCCAGTGAGAGATAGGGTCTTCTCAGTGCTGGCCCCTCAGCTGTGGAACTCCCTCCCCAGTTAAGTTAGATCAGCTCCCTCCCTCTTGACCTTGAGAAAGAAATTAAAAACTTAGCTGTGGGACCAAGACATTGGAGATTAAGTCAGTGTAATAGGTGGATATGAAATAAGTGCAACATGACTAGAATGGATCCTGGACCATGATTTTGGATTTGTGTGTTAATAATTGGTTTTAATGCATAGATCAGTGGCTCCCAAACTTTTTTGGCCTACTGCCTCCTTTCCAGAAAAAAATTTACTCACTGCCCCCCTTGAAATTATTTTTTTAGAAATATAATAGCAATTAAACAGAAAGATATATGTATGAATGCAGTGGTTCTCAACCTTTCTAATGCCGTGACCCCTAAATAAGGTTCCTCATGTTGTGGTGACCCCCAACCATATTTTTGTTGCTACTTCATAAATAATTTTGCTACTCTTACGAATTCTAATGCAAATATCTAATATGCAGGATGTATTTTCATTGTTACAAATTGAACATAACTAAAGCATAGTGATTAATCACAAAAACAATATATTTGGGGGAGTATGGACAACGGATGATGGGATTTGCAGTACCTTCAATCAATTCAGTTCTGACTTCCAGAGACCACTGAGACCCCCACAAATTACAGAACTGGACCAAACTTGGCACAGAGAACCCACATGACCAACGGAAAATACCGGAGGGATTTGGGAGGAATTGGCAATGATTTAGGGGACATGTACTATAGTTCACCTACATTTGGAGAGCACTATGAACCCAAACAACGATGGATTTGGATGAAATTTGGCACAAATACTCAATATGCCCACATTTGAACACTGGTGGAGTTTTGAGAAAATAGCCCTTCTCATTTGGGAGTTGTAGTTGCTGGGATTTATAGTTCACCTACAATCAAAGAGCATTTTAAACTCCACCAACAATGGAATTGAGCCAAACTTGGCACACAGAACCCCCAGTCGTTCACCGCCCCCTTAAAGGGGTTCACCGCCCCTCAAATTCCCCTGAGCCTCCCACCGCCCCCTTGGATCACCTCACCACTCACTAGGGGGCAGTATCGCCCACTTTGAGAATCAGTGGCATAGATGATTGTTAACTTCCATGTTTGTAATCCATATATTTTTTGTTTTACATGTTTGTTTATATGGAATTGATTTGTTGCCAGTTTGTAAGCTGCTCTGAGCTCACTTCAGGGTGAGATAGGTGGGGTACAAATATAGTAAATAAATAAATATTGCCCTCTTGTGGCCGCGTCTAAGCGCTACATTCATCTTTCATTCGTTTTTGGGGTCTTGTCTCCCAAAAGGGTTGATTTAGTAGTTCAAAACACTCAATCCTTTTAAGGTGGATACTGAAGGGTGTGTGTGCCGAGTGTGGTCCAGATCCATCAAGCCATGTAGGAGCCGTTGTGGTACAAACAAATGAACAAACCAACGAATATGCATCGATACATTGATGATAACTTCCATCTATGAATGAATTGATTGATTATGGTGTTTCTATGTGTGTGTTAATTTGTTGTGCAAATAGGATTAAGCATTTCACCTTCAAATGGGACACATTTTCAAGTAAATAAATAAGTTGCGCAGGTCCCCAACTTTGTGTGACTTCATATGCTACAGACAAGGTTATTCTCTCTAAGAGCAAAGGAACAAAGTCCCTACCCAATTGAATTCCAATCACCCTTTCCCTTCTGCTGTGCTTGCGTCCTTTGCATTCAGATCACCCAGGCAAGCTAACCTTGGCTTGCTTCTTCCTGCCAGCTACAACGTGTGGCTTTCTTCTGCCACGGTAATGACTCTGGATGGGGACGGGCATTTTGTAGGGCTTGCAGGCTGCTCCAAGAAAACTAAACCAATTTACTAGCGGAGCTGGTCATGATCAAAGGATGCAAGGGCATTTCTTCCCAGCTCTTTCTGGCTTCTCTTATTATGGCCTGAGCTTTATTACTATGCAGCGGCATAACTTACCAGAGAGAGATCTCAGTGTACAGGTATGTTTGCGCCAAGGAAGTCATTTCAAGGAACCGAGTTTCATCAAGCTGCATTCTCTGCATATAGAATTCACAATGCTTTTTAAATTGGTTTTATTATAGCAAGAACACAACCTGCACATATAAAATATGAAAACAAACACAAAACCTAGACTGGCCAGGGCACGGAAGCAGTGTTAGGAAAGATAACTACTTACCTAAAACTTTGCATAATCATTAAATTTATGCTAGACCAGCCTTCCAAAGTTCAGTATAGATCAGCAGTTCTCAATCTGGGGGTTGAGACTCCTGGGGGGGATCGAGAGCGGGTTTCAGGGGGGTCACCAAAGGCCATCTGAAAACACATATTTCCGATGGCCTTAGGAACCTCTTTGGCAGAGAAGGCTGAAGATCTCTCCACCTGTCTGTCTCTTCCTTTTTGGAAACACAGTGAATCCTCCCACCAAAAGCCCTCCTCCTACTGTGATTGGCTGGCCTTTCAGCTGGCCTCTCAGCCAAGGGGAGGGCTGAAACTCCAAGAGGGGAGGGGAGAGCAGGCGTGCTTGGCGCATGGTAGTGGTGCGCATGTACAGGGTGAGGGAGAGCATACGAGGCTGGAAGGAGGCTTGCCTCCCTTCAAGGCGGGAGGGGGGGGAGTGCCCATTGATTGTAGGTTAACTATAAATCCCAGCAACTACAACTCCCAAATGGCAAAATCGCATGCACACACACACACCCAACCTCACCAGTATTCAAATTTGGGCATTTCAGGTATTTGTGTCAGATTTGGTCCAATTATTTTATTTATTTATTTATTTCTGTGATTTCTACACTGCCACTCCTGGAGGCTTGGGGCGGTTTACAGAGAAATTTAGTAAAAACAATACATAATACATAATAATACATAATAAAACAGTGGAGATTAAAATTCCAGTATCAGTCAAAGTCCTGCCTGAATAAATGGGTCTTACATGCTCTGCAGAAGGTGTCCAGGTTTCGCAGAGCCCGAGTCTCAGGTGGCAGATCGTTCCATAATACTGGGGCAATGATGGAAAAAGCCCTATGTCGAGTTGTCGTCAGGCGGAAGGATTTCAAGCTGGGAGTATCTAAGAGGTTCTGGTCCTCTGACCGTAGTGAAAGGATTATATGGAGTCAGGTGATCCCTTAAGTACCCTGGCCCCAGACCATGCAAGGCCTTGAAGGTAAGAACTAATGCCTTGAAAGTGATCCGGTATTCAATTGGCTACCAGTGCAGACCCTGAAGTATTGGTGTAATATGACAACTCGCAGGCTCCCCTGCAAGCAGCCGGGCTGCAGCGTTCTGCACTAGTTTAAGTCTCCAGATCACTGTCAGGGGTGGGCCTATGTAAAGAGCATTACAGTAGTCAAGCCCTGTAGTAGTCAATGAATGAAAATACATCCTGCATATCAGATATTTACATATTAGAAATTTACACTGCGATTCATAACAGTAGCAACGAAAATAATTTCATGGTTGGGGTCACCACAACATGAGGAACTGTATTAAAGAGACACAGCACTAGGAAGGTTGAGAACCACTGGCATAGATTGAGTATCCCTGATCTGGATTTCTGAAATTTGAAATACTCTATAACAGGGCTGTCCAACTGGCGGCCCAGGGGGGGCCGTATACGGCCCCCCAGCCCCTTCCCTACGGCCCCCTAAGCTTTTTAATAAAAAATAAAAATTGAAAAATAAAATAAATTTAAAAAATAAATAAAAATACCTACTTCCGGGTTTGGAGCAAGTATCGCGAGAATACGCAATCCACACGGAATTTCGCTGTCAACGCGAGATCACGCCGGCGTTGACAGCGAAATCCCGTGTGGATTGCGTATTCTCGCGATACCCTTCGACTACTCTACTACTGGATCGCTGAGGCCCACAGAAGTGATTAGGACCTTCTTCGACTCAGTCGGTCGTCGCCTCTCTCGTCGTCTGGGTACTCCTGGATCCTGCGCGTTTGGAAAAGGTAGGCCAAAGCAGGGGGCTCCTCATTCCCTCCCCCCATCTCCCCATATGTATTAAATATAAAATTAAATATATTTAAAGATGAAATAAGGGGAGATGGGATACATTAAAATAAAGGGGGAGGGGAGGATGGAATTAAATATATTTAATATTAAATAAAAATAAGGGGAGAGGGGAGGATGGAATTAAATATATTTAATATTAAATTAAAATAAGGGGAGAGGGGAGGATGGAATTAAATATATTTAATACTAAATAAAAATAAGGGGAGGATGGAATTAAATATATTTAATACTAAATAAAAATAAGGGGAGAGGGGAGGATGGAATTAAATATATTTAATATTAAATAAAAATAAGGGGAGAGGGGAGGATGGAATTAAATATATTTAATATTAAATTAAAATAAGGGGAGAGGGCGCCGGGGGAGAGGGCGGAGCCGGGGGCGTGGCCAGACCCTACGGCCCCCCAGGTCATCAGTGACCGGAATTCAGGCCCCTGAGCCGGTAGAAGTTGGACAGCCCTGCTCTATAATCCAAAATTTGTGTACATGGGTGACTGAGATAGTGACCCTTTTGGTCTCTGATGGCCCAACGCACATATTGTTTCATGCACAAAATTATTTAAAATATTGGCTATAAAATTACCTTCATGCTACGTGTATAATGTGTATATGATGGCTTACATCTGAGGATAAAGCCAAGGCCTTTTACCAGGATTTCCAAAAACATTATGAAAATAATGAAAATAAGAAGCAAGAAGAGGACAGTGATAAGCCAGGGATGGTGAACCCAGGCAAATCGAAGGAAACAAAGGACAAAGGAGACTATAAAAAGCAGGAGAAGAAGAGGCAAAGGCCAAACTCCTCAGAAGATATTGAAGAGGAAATCTTGACAAATGAGGAGCAAAAGGCTCTAGATGAAGACAGGACCAATGGCTGTGACGATTTATTCAAATAATGTTAATGGACTTAATGTACCTAATAAAAGAAATTTAATTTTTAACCGTTTAAAGAAAGGCCAGTTTGATTTGATTGCTCTTCAAGAGTCCCATATAATACAAAAACACTCACCATATCTTATTCAAAAATTCCTTGGTAAGGAATTCCATTCCTGTGCATCTCAAAAGAAAAGGGGTGTGGTAACATATGTCAAGGAATCTTTAGAACCTTCCTTTGCATTCAGGGACCAGGACGGGAGATACATCGGGGTTAAAATAAGATTGAATCAACAGGAAATTTTAGTTTGCAACAT